>JABFER010000017.1:0-172697 GCA_013618295.1 Fusarium armeniacum | reverse complement strand
TGGAGAAGGAGCGTGAGAAGGAGAGAATGGAAGAGATCAAGAAGGCCGAAGAGAGAAAACGTGCCGAGGAAAAGGCCATTGAGCGCGAAAGGAGAAAGGCTGAAGAGAAAAAGAGACTGGAAGAAAAGAAGGCCGAGGAGAAGAGACGTCTTGAAGAGAAGAAGAGGTTAATTGAGGAGAAGCGACGTCTTGAGGAGAAGAAGAAGCGAGCTGAGAGCAAGCGCAAGGCCGAGGAGCGAGAACGCCAAAGGCTAGAGGAGGAAGAGAGACTTGAGGAAGAGCGACGTCTTGAAGAAGAGAGAAAGATGGAGGAGAGAAGACGCGCCGAAGAGAAGCGCAAGGCCGATGAGAAGAAGAAGGCCGAAGAGATGGCCAAGGAGCGCAAGATCGCCGAGGCCAAGAAGCGCGCTGAAGAGAAGGCTCTTGAGCGAGAGAAGCGCGCCGCTGAGCGTAAGGAGAAGGAAGCTCGACGTGTTCACCGCAAGCAGCAGAAGGAAGACCAGAAGAGGAAGGAGGCTGCTATCGAGGAGCAAGCGTGAGTTTACCCTCTGAATATCTAAAAGACTATCCATCACTGACAATTAAACAGAGCCAAGCCTGCTATCCTTGGTCCCAACAAGTGGCCCGCCCCCGGAGCCCGTCTCGGTCCTGGTCTTGGACCCATGCGATTCTCTACAGCTCCCGCGGCAGCACCAGCACCGGCACCAGCCCGCAAGCCAGCAGCTCCTCAGTCTGATGACGACAGTGACAGTTCAGACAGCGACAGCGGCGTCGACTAAAGGAACCAGTCCAACAACAACATGATACGAACCAAAGTTATATGCGGCGTTATTTTTACGGATATCTTTATTAACTAACTGGAAGATCATGAGAGATGAGCTTTCTTGATCTACGAACAACAAACAACAACACAACCACTCCACTCTTAACGTCGGGATGATGCCTGACGATTATTATTATTATTATTATCTAACCGACTAATGAGCTCCATGAGAGCTACCTATACCCCTGACTACATGAGTAGTCACAACTCCACTCAACACTATTACTGTAACTTTAATGCTCGAATACGAGTATAATACGAATATGAATGAATCTGATCAAAAAAATGTGTCTCTTGAATGCTTTTACCGTGACTGGTTCGTGAAGTATGGCTAAATCTATTTTATCATAACGGCACCACCATCGACAATAAGATCCTGACCAGTGACAAACCCAGCGTTAACCATATACTCTATAGCCTGTGCAATATCCAGAGGTCTTCCAGCGCGATTGCTAAGATGATCCTCGACATCCTTATCCTCGTTCAGATGCGCCCACTCAACACCATTCTCATCGCCCTCCTTTGACTCATGTGAAGCCTTGATCCGTCCCGGAGCTACCAAGTTCACACGAATACCGTACGGTTGCAGACTGACAGCCATGCTATGCGTAAGACCCAGCAGACCAGCTTTGGCGGACGCATATCCTTCCTGATTCGGATCACTCTGTTTCGCGCGAAACGATCCAACATTGATGATGCACGGTCCGGCTGTGCTGTGACTGTCCTCCGTCACGGGACCTGTGTCCTTCTCATTCTTCATGAACGGAAGACAAGCCTGTGAGACAGCAAATGGCGCAGTGAGGTTTGTATCTATATACGCCCGCCACTGATCCAACGTCTCGCGGTCAAGCATCGTCTTTCCATCTTTCCAATGCGGAGCTGCGATACCGCCGTTGTTAACGAGCACATCGATCCTACCACCCAGAAACTCAGCGGCCTGCTGGATCTTGTCGTGAATCTCGTCTGTGTTCCGGAGATCGCAGAGCGCCGAGCTGACGGCTTTAGCATCGTAGTAGGATTTCAGATGCGTGCGTATCGTGTGGGTGAGTTCTTGCTCGTCAATGTCGAGGATGAAGACGTGATAGCCTTTTTCGAGAAAGTAACGTGCGATAGTGCGGCCGATGCCTCGGGCACCTCCGCTGACAACAACTGTTTTGGGCATTCTCTGAAAGATATTTTTGGAGTTGATTCTTGTTAATGAGGGAATTTGCTCTTGCGCAGAATGAAAATTGAGATGCTGCAGTATGACATGCGATGACAGGTACAAGGGAATCAGCAGCAAAAGCACGTAGTAAAGACGTCACAAACTACGTCATAAAATTGACTTCGATAAGAGATAAAGACATACAACAATAACATCTTATCTTTGTGTATAGTGTCTGAGGTTGTAGACTTGCTTGATAAGGATGATTATTCTAGTTGAGATTGAGTTGGACTAAACGCTGGTTTATCGCATCGGCCCGCTCAACCTGCTGCGTCGAAACCTTACGCTCGTAATATTCTCAGTTGTTCCAAACCCCTTGATATGGCATGCGACTAACAATCGCTTCGATAGCTATCTACAAAGGTCTGAATTCTGAAGATGGGCTCTTTCGAGGTATCAGAAGCATTGTTATCTAAATTCTGCGTATCATGTTTTCGTTTGCTTGGAAGTCTATAAGGGCGCAGTATCTGTAATCTATAATACAAAAATAATACGCCTCCCTGATGAGTTTTATCTATTGGCATTGCGCCACTCTCATCTCTATCAAATCCGGGGTATCAAAGTAAGGCTCGTCAAGGTTGGCTTAGTGCGCCTGCGCTCTAGGAACAAAGCTCGCTCGGCCTGTCGACTCATCAAAGATGTTATAACCAATGTCAGCAGCATTGGGTGGTGTATAGACTACTATAGAGTTAGAACTGAGAAATCAGTAGGAGTATATAGAAGAACATACTATGAAGTGAAACAGCCACGTTGGTGGGATGAGGGTTGTGCACGCGATGCAAGCCAATCGTGTCAGAGATATATGTGACTTGGTCGGCCTGATGCGTGGTGTCGCTCTTGATTGATAGAGGCTGGTTCTCGTGGCCTGTTTCTGGCATGTTGTAGACAGTTTCTGTCAATTCGCCGGCCAAGACCTTCATGATGCAGTGTGCATTGGCATGATCGTGAATTGGTGATCCCTTGCCTGGATTCCAAACCAACAACAGCTATTTATGGTCAGCCCTAGCATTATTGAAAATATTTCAAATAACTTACAATATTGGCTTTTTTATTGATGTTGATTATTGCGTTGCGTGTGTAATTCTTGCCAGGGCAATTGTGGTAATAACGTGCCCAGTCGTTCGGATTCGAGATGTACTTCTTTGCCAGTGAGATGATGTACTCTTCATCCACGTCCTCGCATCCTATACCACCAGACTCTCCAAGATGTAATTTTACGTCATCGATGAAATTGTTTAAGGTATAAGTGTTGGGAGTTCCAATGCTGTTGAGCGAAGCCAGGGACCTGCATGAGGACTGAGGCTGGGTAAGTGGCAGAGGAGCGAACCGGGTAGAAACTGCAGCCATTGTGAGGTTATTGCAAAAACAAAAATACAAGTAGATATGTTGAAAGATAGATCTCGATTTTGACTAGAAGATATCTGGTATAGCTGTTTGGTGAGTACAGACTTCATATAAACAATCTAGATAGCACGTTTGTTTTGTGCTATTGAGTCGCCGAACAAGGTGTAAGCACAGATGTCAATGGATTGAAGTCGGGGATTCAAAGTTAATGATGATTGGTTACGAATCCAGATGTCAACAGCCGGAGATATCCGCTTCTGCCCTTGGTTCGGCGATTGAACTGCCGAGGTCAGAGCCAGCACTTACTGTGTGCGCTAACCATAGAGTTAAATCATTTCAAGAACCCTTTGAAGCCTAGACAAGTTCTAGATGACACGGTTTCATGTAAAAATGATATGAAATAACTTCATAGTTTGCATAGGAAAAGACAATGGCTGAGATACCATCATGTTGTCCTAGTCTTGGCGTGGATTGTTCTCGTCTGAGCTTATCGGTAGATCTACCAGTTAGAATGCTCCAAATAAGTCGGTGAGCATCCACCTGTCAACTCGGGGTCTCATTTTTTTTTTGGATCTGATTCTTTGAGATAACATGATACCCAGACATGTCAAACTCGTATGATTGTCATCCGCCATCATCAAATACACACCCAAACAAAGCAAAGAAGTGAATGTCCTATCTTTGACAACATCAGGGATATTATTATCTTATCTCTTCTCACGTTACACGTTGTACTACAGAGCAAATATCGCTTATCTTGTTCAATCGCCGATTCATCCTCACCCACGAATCCACCCATCCTCACTCTTACATCGCTCCCCATTTCCACACCAGTTTCACAATGGCAATATCAACATCTTCATCGCCATCAGTCAAGCCGACTGGAATAGCAACTCTTGCCTGCACCGTCTGCAGAAAGCAACACCTCAAATGCGATGCGGGGAAACCATCTTGTTCACGATGCACAGAGACCGATCAAGTCTGCTTCTACGAGCCGTCGCGACGCGGCGGACGGAGAAAGAAGCATCGCTCTTCGATACTAGAGACGCAGCCTAAAAGACTCATGATGAGGTCGTCGCAGAGCGAGCAGCCGTCTAATACTGGTTTTGTAGAGTGTGTAACTGTCAATCCAATTAGTTTACCCATCACACCAACTTCTTCCTCTCAGGAGACTTTGCCCTCATCGGCATTGGCCCAAAATGCTATTGCCAGCAATGGACTACCGCAACTCACGCGGCGACAAACGCACCAAAGTTCAGTCTCGGAGAGTTCCCATAGTGACAGACGCGCCAGCGATCATCAAACCCAAGACCCAGCTTCAGTGCAGCAACCTTCCAACGATCCCGCCATGGCATTCTACCATCACCTTGACCCTGGCCTGATATCGCAAGCAATAGAGAGCACCAACTTGGGCAGTATCAATACGCAAGTGCCCATCCAACCTTCATCTGACAACGACCGACTTCTTCGACTCTATTACGAAAACTTTCACAATGCACACCCATTCCTGGTCCCCAGCTCTGTGTTCACCTCTCGAAACTACCCGCCGTATCTCCGACGCATGGTAGATTTTGCTGGCTCTCACTACGCTCCTTCAGGGCCCAACGCGCAACTCCGTGCTGCAGTCACGACAGATATGCTATCCATGACGGACAGCTCGACCTGCATGGTGCAATCTCTTCTCATCTACTCCATACTGCTCTTTTTTGGCGGTGACCTCGATGCAGCTAGTAAAACGTTTCAGCAGTGCACGAGAATGGCTATGGATCTCGGCATGCATCTCAACGACTTTCCTGCAGCCAGACAACTAGATAATCCCATCGAAGCTGAGAGCTTGAGGAGAACGTGGTGGGAGATATACGTCACGGATATTCTTATGGCTATACCGCCTAAAACAATGAATCTCGGGTGCAGCAGCGTTCCCCCAAAGGTTTGCTTACCATGCGAAGAGGCGTTTTACACAGGTCGTCTGGACATCCCCCAGCCTCATCATGTTCTCGAATTTAAACGACGGGTACTCTCGACTGGGGATGTAACATTCTCGTCGTTTAGCTATCGCATCGAAGCAGCTACTATTCTTGGTCGAGTTTTGTTACTGAACCAGTTGAAGAACAGCAGCCACGACCATTCGCAATCAATCGAGAACGCTCTGTTGAGCTGGTCAAACCACTTACCTCCGGGTAAACTAGAGATCGTGGACTCGTATGGGAATATCGACGAGATGATGTTCCAGGCCCATATGATCATCGCACTCGCTAGCATGTTGCTACATCTCCCTCGGAGTAACTTGCACTCTCTTTTAGCAGACGTCAAGGACCCATTCCTACCGGTCGCACAAAACCATCCTCTTTCTTCATCCACAACATTGATACAGGGAATAAAAGCAACAGATGCATCGAGGCGTATCTCAGATTGCATATCGCTATGCCCCAACGTCCCCAAGCACACACCCTTTGTCATACCAGCTTTGGCACTCTGCGGCTTCATCCAGCTCGCCACCTCCCAGGGCCATCCAGACGAATGTTTCGAGCAGCACTACAACCGCGTCACTTTAGTACTGGGTTGTTTGAAAAGCGCACGGCGGATGTGGCGCATGGCTGAATCAGAGTATGACCGTCTTCGCTGCTGTGCCTCGGAGCTTATCGCCGACGCTATGGATAGGATGAATGCGCTGCCTTTGTGTCAGACGGTTCCAAACCCGTCGCCGGCGATGCCAGGTGCGGCTGATCAGGGAGGAGATTTGACAGTGGTATCGCCGACACGTGGGAATGTTGACTCGGCGATGCCTCGGTTTGATCCGCTATTTTTGGATCCTGTTTGTTATGATTATTCGTTATTTAGCGCTTTGCCGGATTTTCATAGCTCTTAGACTTTTTATGGTAATTACTTGGAAGGATACCCAGTTAGACAAATTGATCAATATCAGTTTCTGGTGGAATACGTGTAATGACTTAGTGCAAAGGTAACGTCAGCCTTGTGAGGCGTAATTACGCGGAAACATGATGATCTCGATCAAGCTGTAAAGGACATCAATTGGCAGCTTACCTGTGCATCATCTGGTGGCCCACCCCAGCACTGCCCCGTAAGAATCTACAAGAGAATACAGATTACCAAAATCGGGTACAAACGACTTTTCTCGGTCCCGGCATCCTTCAGCGAGACAATATAATACATCCATTTGACTCCAAGGATAAAACCAAAAGATACACTTGAAATAATAATCACTGAATGGCAATTTATCAAAACCACAAAGTGGATATGGCCAGGTTTCAATACCACCGCTTAGATGAAGCTGCAAACGAGATTCGAGTCATCACAATATGGCCCGGACGGTTTGACGACCCTATGAAAATTGACATAACCCAATGCCCGCTCATTCCAGCGCCAATTCGAAACGACCCAGGCTTGCTATCCCTCGAGCAGATAAACAAGACTCTGCCTGATGAGTCGCCCTGGGAAGCCTTCAATACGTTAGAAGGCCGGGTCCTCTTTATCAATGATGATACGGGCGAAACGTCGTGGAGACATCCAGACCCGCTCGTGGATCCGTGTCTTTATGACCGCGAGAGTATTCCACAAATACACGCAGCACAACCTGCCTACGAAGCACTCTCGTATACCTGGGGATCTCAGGTTTCTTCTTCGCCTGTGGCGATCCAAGCCATCACTACTGCTAGTGAGGAATTTAAATGTTCGCATCGAGGGTTTTTGACAATTGGTCAAAATTTGGACGAAGCATTGCGACATCTTCGGTATCCTCATAAACCTCGCACAATGTGGATTGACGCACTATGCATCGACCAAAGCGACATTGAAGAGCGCAACCACGAAGTCAAACGCATGGGCGATATCTTTAGGCTTGCTACAAGAGTGGTTGCCTGGATAGGACCAGCCTACGAGGGAAGCACTTCGGCACTGACGACCATGAAAGAAATTGCTCAGCATATAGTTTGGGAGATAAGTAAGGCGTGCAAGCCTAGACCAGGCTGTTCAGACCGTTCCTGGCATAACTTCACAACCCCACTGCGTCTGAACAAGTTCGTCGAAATCGCCATTGCGAATCTATTCTCCCGGTCCTGGTTCCGAAGACTATGGGTTCTTCAGGAAATCCAACTCTCGAGTCCTTCGTCCGTTGTTCAATGCGGTCAGGAGACGATCCTCTGGACAGATCTACAGGGTGTGGCTATGGTCTTGCTCTCAAAGCATGATGATGGAACAGGAGGAAGGTTACTGCGCCATCTATGGGAAATGTCAAGAATCTGTTTCTACTCGAAAGGAATCAAACTTGATGACCTTCTCTGGAAATACCACGATCTTGGTTGTCAGCTTCCACATGATAGGATTTATGGTCTCATGAATCTTGCGCCACCAGGATGGTCGAGTCGGATTGAGCCGGACTACTCGCTTCCTGTTCTAGATGTCTACAGAGATGCCTTCATGGCGTATGCGCATCATTATGGTCGTCTTGACCTGCTTCCGAGAACGGGGGTCAATGGGGCAGGGACTCTTTCGTCGGACAAACAGTGGCCGTCCTGGGTTCCGGATTGGACAGCACGAGTACTCGATACTGTCCCTCCAGCGAATGGGTTCAACGCGGCGAGTTTCTCGCCAGCACACGCTGTTCTTCACAGTCCAGATGAACTTGAAATAGCAGGTATCCGGTTAGGTCCAGTTACCCATACACATCGCCTCGAAATCGGTAGCTTTGCGGACTTGGCAGAGTACTTCAATCAATTAGGACTCGAGAAGATTAAGGAAAAAGAGTACCTGCTGGGGGAGACTGTCCTTGACGCCCACCTGCATTGTATCACGCACTCAAAGTTTGAGGACCGAAACCCTGCCAGTGGATGCCCCACGCTTAAGCAGTTTCGCGAGCATATTCTAGATCTAGCCCAAGGCAAGGAGACCCAATATGACTTGACGCAGTACGAGAGCAATGTCATAGTTGGTTTGCAGGACTCGTATTTCTTTATCACTAGTGATGGATATCTTGGCCATTGTCGGACACGAGGGACAGTAGAGCTAGGTAACGCACATTCATCTATTCTGTACATCATGGTCACTAACGTTTGCTTCATTAGGCGACCAGATATTCATTCCCCTCGGTTGCCAAATTCCAATACTCGTTCGACCTACAGCAGACAACAAACACAAAAGTCTTGGCGATTGCTTTGTCCACGGTGTTATGAGCGGGGAGGCTCTTTTGGGTCCATTGCCTGCCAACTATAGTGTCCAACGAAGGGCCGGTCGTGACGGAGTTCAACGAACGAAGTTTTTAAATAAGGACACTGGTGAACACACAGTGGGCGATCCTCGACTGGTGCCCATTCCTTTCCCAGAGGGTTGGCTCTTTCATGGCTGGGGAATGGAGATCGACGATCCTGACTATTGTCCTCTATTTGGGAACAGTGAAACAAGGGAGGTCGTGACCTATGACCCAAGGATGACTATGTGTGCCTTGATGGAAAGGGGGGTCAATATCCAGACAGTAAACCTTGTGTAGTTTTTCACACAAAAAAATCCGATGAGGAGCTTTCTCTGTAGTGTTTTCCTTTTCTTGGTCTTTTCTTTTTGTTTGTGGACCCTACGCTCAGGCTTCATTTAGTCTGAGACATCCCCACGGGATGATCACCAATATGACTCGGCAGATAAATTGCTCGAATGATTGGTGATTTCTGCCCAATGAGACGGCTTGTGAACGGCCAGCGAAGAATACTTCGAGGCTGAAAGATGACACCGCTCCTCTTGCATCACAGCCCATTTTCTCTGAACACTGAACACTCCAGGGAGTCAACAACTGATATATCTTCCATCAACTATCCTAGAAGTCATCATCTATAACATCAACGATTCCCTCATACCCTAACTTGGGCCACGGCGGTCTCAATAAACAATGAAGGGACTTGAGACACTAGAGACTACAGCTTCTTCTCAGTTCCCAGTCGGCATAGAAGTCCTACACGACGACCCCGATGCGGCTGCCGACATTTGTTTTGTGCACGGCGTGACTGGAGGTCGTAGGAGTGCATGGATCGCCCTCCATCAGTCAGAGCTATGGTTAAAGACAATGCTTCCTTCTTGCCTTACCAATGTCCGCATCCTTAGTTTTGGCTATAATCCATTACATGGGTACTTTCGGGAGTCAAGACACCTGCACAACCATGCCAACGATCTTCTCACAGAAATCGTATGCTACCGTCGCCAGGCGCCGTTACGTCCCCTGATTTTCATAACACATTGCATCGGCGGTCTAGTTTGTCAAGAGGCGATCAACATATCTCATGCGAGTCACGACGAACCCATCGCAAACGTCTTTTTTGCCTTGAGGGGTATCATTTTTATCAACACTCCCTATCTTGACGAGTATCGAAAAGCACATTCGGAAAGGACTCTATATCCGAAAGGAGTCACTCATCCTACCAAGACTGGTGACGCGCGAGGTGATGAATTCAACTATGACTTGTTACGTGCCAACTTTCTTCGAGCGATGAAATACCGTCCTAAGAGTGGCACACCGGTTAACATAACGTTTCTGTTCTCTATGCTTGACATTAAAGGCATCGTCCTTGTCGCACCCGATACGATCAAGGTCACTCCCAACGTCGACTTCGAGTTTGTTCCTTTGAGGGCCAAAGATGCAGACATGATCAAGATTGGCTTTCCGGAAAACATATGCTTCGAAACAATCGTCCATAGGTTAAACGACTGGACATTCCGGAAAAGTAAGAACCTATCCACCTCCGCACACTCTCGCGCTCACAGTTCCTAGCATTGTTGAAACAGAGCTCCGCACCTGATTTTGGCATAGCGGCTGTGGCAAATTTCCAAACTGCACGAAGTACTGTATACGCTCAAAACAGTCACCTTAGTCGCCAGCGCCATCAGGTCCACGTCTGTAGGCAGCCAAACACCCCTTCGCAAGTATCTTGCGAGATACCTAGCCCATTGTTCCAAGCATCTGCCGCACCGCCAGCAACAGGTTTCTTCTGACCACGCCCGTGTCATGTGTTTTATGTTTTTATATTTCTTATCATTGGTGGAAGTGCCAGCCTTGGGATATGAGTATCTGCAATGGCAAGATGGGATGGGTTCTCGGCTGCAGACGGGATCGATCGTGGGCCATCACAGCACTGGTAACCGTGACCTCTTAGCATGCGCCTCTTCCGATGGCAACGTCAGCGTTCACGATTAAGTAATATCTAAGGAAGAATATTCCAACTAAACGATTATACACGTAGGATAGGTCAAGCCAAATGCTAATAATAATGTTCCTTCTTCACTACCAAGGCAAGCCTCAGTAAGCAATGAAAAAAAGCCTGTCAGACGTCCATCAATGCCCGTCCTAAGCGCGCGCCCGAAGGCAAGACCGCTCTCAGGACCGAGATCATCAAGAGTAGCATCTCTCTATACAGCAACCACGCGAAGTGATCACCGCCATCCTTGCGGACAGATCGAGAGGACCAAAAAGGGTATTCACTCTAGGGCATCGAGGATATTCATTCATCAACCAGGGTGGGATCTGTGGCTCTTTTAGGGAACCAAGAGAAGGTCGAATACTATAGAAATGATTCTCTGAAGTATTGTCGACATGAAGAAGAAAAGAAAAAAAAAGTCTAAAAGGTCGGCGACGATGCGTACTTTTATAGAGAATTGATGTGGAGATTGTTACTAAGCAAAGTGGACAGCTTGTTGCAGAGTTTTCATTGAGGTACCGAAAACTCGGCCAAATTCACGTTTTTCCGCAGCGAGGCTGACTAGCGAATGGGCACGGTGATGAAAACTCTTCCATTAATCCTAAAAGTCTCATTTGTATTGCTAATTGTTTTGTTTTATTCGCTGGTGATGATGCTGTCTTTTTGCGATTATGTACAATAAAGCGAGCCAAGTCTCTCATTGGTCAATGGGCTTTTCAGTCAGTGGGGATATGATTTTTTCCGGCTGAGTCATCATGTAGAGCCAATCAAAGGGAACTTTGTCAAAACTTCTGAATACCGCTCGATGATTGAATTGAAGAGGAAAAAGTGTACCGAATATTGCAATGAGATACAGAATCACAAGCATTGACTTGGTTACACTGAAGAACGATATCCGGATAGAAACAACTTTCCACACTCTCCACGAATTTATCGTATTGTATATTTTGTTATATGGTACAATAGCTAGCAAAGAAAAAATTGAAGATTTAATTCATGAAGTGTAGGGTGACAGGTGGGTAAAAACGGGTGGGCGACCCAGCCAAGACGTGAACACAGACGATGTCATCTCATATCGATAAAGGAATCGATAAAGATAACGATAAGCCTCTTCGAAGGCCCAACTATTCTCCGTGACCCTCAGGTTGTTGGGCCATTGCATAGACGCTGTGGGCGACAGGCTATGCCGTGCCCATGGAACGACCGGCCAATGCAAAAGATTATTAAAAAGTCATTGTCATCTTTCCTTCTTCTTTGGATCTATGTCATGTTAGTACCTCCAATGGAAACGTGCATCTTTCCAAGACATGGCAATCTCGGGTATTGCCATAAAACCCGTGCCCGAAAAGAATCCCATTCTTTTTTCAGCTGTCTGCTGTGCAACAACCGCCAACCATCCCATTATATGGGCGACGAGAAAGAAAACGAAGAAGGAGGAATGAAAGCTAGACTACAATTGGTCCCCAGTTCCGATCCAAGAAGCCAAGATCTGCCAAGGTCGCCATTTCTGTTAGCAAGAAATTACACAATCAGCACTATCGATGCCAAGTTGACTGGAAACTGAGTCCGCTGGCCCCGTCTGTGAAGCCAAGAATTCGTATCTCAGATTCCCCCAACAAAAACCTTGTACGAAGCCGTTTGGTTCCCCCGCAAACTCCGCAAAAGTCTATCAAGCTTCGACCGAGCTCATTGTAACCTCGAAGCTTGTTTATGACTGATGCCAAGCAGAGAGACTGCCGGCAGTGGGACACGGGAATTTTTAAAGCTTCTATGGAGCACGCACAGATGAGCCAATTGTACACTGTGTAGAACCAACTGAGCACGTATATATATCCTCCAGACCCATTTCTTCATAGCGCTGTATCACAACATGCGGTAGCCTCTATTCCTGCATACAATGAACTTTTGTTGGCCTCCTGCATCAAAGGCGAAACATGCAAGGCCCGACCATTAGAAATGAAATTGGCTGGTGCAAGCCTGACGGTGAGCCTCTTGGCATTATAGGCTATTCCTCGATTCGCAAGCTGCATGTTAGGCTAAAGGAATCTCGGATGATAATGTCTCGGTTCCTTACATATCGGGGTATCCTGGTGTTGTTACACTTCGCCATCACTGAAGCCAGCTCTTCACCGCCAGCAGACTGCATTGTGTATTTCCCCACAAGCGACCTCAGCCATGGATAGGTTTTTGACTACAGAATGGAAAGAGCTTGGAGTGAGCAAGAGTACGAGTATTTGAATTAATATCGTTCTTGTGGGGGAACTTGGACGTGTGCTTTGGTCAGGCCAAGATTGAAATCGTCTTCCCCAATGGGATGACATTTCGTGGCATAGCATACTTCAAAAATATTATCAACCTTGAAAATGAAAATAGAGAGGAAGTTTAACCCCCGAATCAAGAGGAGGTTCTATGCTCGTCTTTGGCGAAGTCAATATATAGGTCGAGCATATCTTGATGGAAGTGCCACGTATAAATGTGCTCCTGGTTGTCAGCGGTGATAAGGATCTGAAATATCAGTGCGAAGATGAGTGACAATAGAACTGCTGCTGCAAATTCTGATACTTTTAAGAATATTATAACTTGAGAGATACGAATGTACGGTTGTCATCCGACTGCTTTTCTCAGCCTTGCATGCATCGGCCGAGATTCACCTTTGCAAGTAATACGAAAGAGGAAGGACGCCGCGGTGTATTCTCAAGGCTGTTAGAGTTGTAACCACATACTTGGAATATTCAAATATTGATTATATAGAAAATAGGGAAGGAAATGTATGGAAATAAGATATCATAAAAGCTGTTGGATGGTGGAAGTCTTTGGAGATACTCAGTCGTCGTTCCCCTCATGCTACTCCAAAGGAACCGCGTGACGCTAGCCAAGCTCGACTTGTCATGCGTCACTGCGAGATGCAGATCAACGGTTTGAAAGGGGTCCTAGCCACATGGGAGTTTTGGGAAGGTGAGTACCAGTGCGACGGGTCGGTAGAGTTGCTCAATTAAGAGTCCCATGCAAAGCATATGAAACTGGTTTGATAGATGTAAATCCAAGATGAGATGGTACGACGGACATGCACCGTATGCTATTGCAACATGATTCGCGTGAACGAAAGATGTACTACTATGAAGAGACACTCCTTCGTTTTCGAATGAAAGCATCGAAGCCTCGTATATCTGAAGTTCACGATAGATTGATGTGACAATTCAACTCCATACTATAAAGTCCAGCATCTTCGCAACTACCTATATCACAGTATTGAGACCCTAGGTGCCTATTACTTCTAGAAAGAGTAATGGAGTAAAAGGCTACGAATACTTTTCATAAAAGTCTCGCACCGAGATCTCACCTGACTCGGGCTTGGCGCGCAAAGCAATAAAGCTTTCTACGTCTGTGAACTCAGTACGGGCACTCCTCATCAAAACCAATAAAGTCCCACGCGAATCATTATCTTCTTATATCCAACTCGGCAAAGTCGGCAACTATCACAAGAAGATCGTAACTTGCCAGCCGCCGAAGCCATGATTAACGACGATCTCATGTCTCAGTTTTAACTAGAATGATGTGCGCGGTAAGACGTTCAATTCTAAGCGAAGTCGACCAGGCCAGGTCAGTTTAGCCAGTGGGTAATTAACTGTGAAGGACAAGGGACCAGTCCACTGTAGTCCACTATTAACCCAGTGGAGGTGTGGGGTAATGTTTTCTCTTCCCTGGAGGATTTACCCCCAAATTCCCGCTTTTTCAAGGCGGTAAACACGGGGACGGGGGAACAAGATGGGGTTTCTTTCCATGCCTTGTGGAACAGACAAGATAATGCAACGCACGTAAATAGCATCACACATATGTATACATGCAGTAGAGACCAATAGGATGATTAAATGTGTCATGAAACCCAAGCAAGAATGTGACAATGACCAACAGTTTTGTCCCGGGGAGAAAGAAATTACAAAATGTACTTTTACGGACATGTAACACCGAATGCGGAGAAGAACGACAAGGAGGAGGAGAAGAAGAGGGAACAGACCCAAGGGGGGAAAAGCCACCCCTGACTCGTGTTACTCGGGGGACAGTCCCCCGGGCGGGGTAGAAAAGTCCGCCCAATAGTCAAGCAACCAACAGGGAGGGAGACAGCGCAACTTCTGTTATCTCACATATCCAGGTAAGTACATCGAGATGTAGGTAGGCAATAGGAAAGGTAAGATTACAAACAGACAAACAATCAACTACCCGTATTACGATCTCTACCAACTGCAGCCATGCGAGTTCCACGTGTCTCACAATGTAGATAGGTACCTGTAAGTAGGCTAAAAGCATTGTTGGGAAGCCACCATGCCAAACCAGCCAGTGACAATAAGAGTGAGGGTAGCGGGACGTCAATTAAGCATAAAATCTCATCTCATACATGATACACGTGGAGAAATGTCAGATTTGCCAAATACCAAGCACTGATCGGTCTACATCCGCCCGGTTAGAAATAAAGAATGACATAGTTCAAGAAATGGAATAACCGAGAGATTTAAACCAAAAGCAGTAATAATTCCATCTGTCCGAGTCCTTTCTGCTGTGCTGTGCTGTGCATTGTTGGGATGAGGGTGCAGTAGGCAATCAAGCCAAGCAAAGACAAGACATCATCTCTTTGCAACCAAGCTTACTCGCCAAGATTGGGATCTGTTGTTATGACTTCCAAAAGCAAAGGTCGCCAAGTAGCTGCCAAGTCTGACTGGACTGGGGTAGCGTCACCTGATAATATACGCGCTCCAAAAAAGACACAATCCAATATCAAGGTGCGCGGTGGAGTATCGACATCCAACTATACGCTTGGCTATAGTCTTGGCTATGCCTTGGCGAAGTACAGAACCCCGTCGCAGTAAAACGTAACAGAATTTCTCCACAAAGCTTAGCCCCCCCTTAGATTTCTTTTACAGTTTGTCTCTTGTTCTTTCCCCAGTTTGCCCCAGACTTCTTTTTGCCCACTTCTCCTCGATTTCCCTCCCCCAAGTTCCCACCCAACCCACAAAGATCCTATACCCAACCATGGATTCTTTTGTCTCTCTCTTGGCGTCTGGGGACGTCTTGGCCCTCCTTTGAACCGGGTTTCCTGCGTAATTCGGATTAGAATGTCTGGGCATTCATACCCCGCGCGGCGTCTCTGCTTGCAACCATTACGAGGACGCGAGGTTATAAAAAAGGAGTTCCTCTGTCCCCCCAGTCGCGTCTCGAGTCAGACAGCTCTCCATCTTCAACTCTTCTTCCTGTTTCTACTCTCTGTTGCCTTTTAACATTCTGTGAGCCTGTGTCTTTTTTTGAGCCTCATCCAAGGCTTAAATTCCTGCCCACCATGGCCGCCGGCACTGAGAGTGATCGGTATTCTCCTACCAAGGAGGAGGAGGGCATCGCTACCAACAGCGATGGCCCCGTCAACGACACTTCCGTCCCTTATGTCTCTGAAGAGACGGAGAACCGTATCTTGAAGAAGCTTGATCGACGCATCATTCCCATGGTTTGCTGGATCTATCTCATGAACTTTATGGATCGAGGTGAGTTTTGGTCCATAAGAAAAAGAAATCGCAAATTGATCACTAACATTTTAATAAAGTCGGTATCGGTAATGCTCGTCTGTACGGAATGGAAGATGAGCTCAACCTCGAGCCCAACCAGTACCAATTAGCTGTATCGATTCTCTTCGTAACCTATTGTGTAAGTCGCAACGATCATGTCATATTGCCAGGCGACTAACCGCTGTTTTTTTTAGTTGTTCGAAACTCCCTCCAACCTGATCATCAAGAAGATGCAGCCCGCTCGATACATCGCTGGTCTCTGTTTCTTCTGGGGTATCGTTGCTTGCTTCACCGGGTTCGTCACCAACCTTGGATCCTTGATTGCTTGCCGTCTGCTCCTCGGTACATTTGAGGCTGGACTCTTCCCCGGTATCATGCTGTACCTCACCACGTTCTACCACAAGAAGCACATTTCTCTCCGAAATGCCTACTTTTACTCCATCTCTGCCATCTCCGGTGCTGTTGGTGGTCTCGTCGCTCTTGGCATTGGAGAGCTGGATGACTACGACTGTGACGGATGCGGTGCTGGCGGATGGCGAGCCTGGCGATGGATTATCACCATCAACGGAATCCCCACTGTACTGACTGCTTTTGCCGTCCCCTTCGTTCTTCCCAACACGCCCGGTACAGCCAAGTGTCTCACCCCAGAGGACCGCCAGGCTCTTATTGATCTTCGAAGCGCCGAGGTTGGTCAGACAGCATCTGGTCAGGAGATGCACAAGGAGGATGTCATTGCTGCTATCAAGGACTGGAAGATCTGGGCCCTCTCTATCGCCCAGTACTGCAGTCATTCAGTCCTCTACAGTTTCAGTGTGTTTTTGCCCACAATCATCAAAGAGATGGGCGACTGGACTCCCAAGCAGGTTCAGGGTCTCACCGTCCCAGTCTATGTTGTTGGCTTCGCTACCTACCTGATTTGCGCCAGAATCAGTGATCGCACTCAGCAGCGAGGTCTCTTCTGTATTGGTGGAGGCATCGTCATGATGCTCGGTTACATTCTCCTCATTATTGGATACAACCAGGCCATGAGTTTCGCTGGTTGCTTCATCGTCGCCATTGGACTCTGGACTGGCTCGGGTTCAGGTATGGCCTGGATCACTGTCAACCAGCCCCGATACGGCAAGCGTGCTTTCGCCAGTGGCATCTTCATTACCATTGGAAACTCTGCCGGTGTTGCCGCCCCCTTCCTCTTCAGCGACAATGACCACCCCCATTATCGCCCTGGATACGGTGCTACCATTGGTATGCTGTTGCTGGCCGTCTGCATTCACACCACTGTCTACCTTCACTTCCGACGTCTCAACAAGAGAAAGCTGTCTGGTCAGGAAGACTGGAGAATGGAGGGCAAGACTGAGGAGGAAATTGCTGAGATGGGCGAGTACAACCCCCGCTACTTGTATACCCTGTAAAGTGTTTCCTTTTATGGTTCTTTCGAATAGAAGAGTATGAATTTGAGTTTTGTCATACGACTTGGGGGACTTTAGTATTTTTACAGAGTTTGCTAGGCGCGGTAGAGGATACCTACTACAATCTGAATTGAAAAGTTTCTCAACATTTGAATACGATACTTTCCTACGTGAAAGCACCTTGAGTGATCAAAAACAGATGAATAACATAACTCTTTTGAGCTGCTGCTGAAGTGTTCATATTTTCTAGCGATAGTTTCCCATGAACCAACGGATCAATCTTAGCGGTTCCCAAGACCATTGGAACCACATAACTGGTTCGTTCTCAGATCTCTATCGGGACAGAAAACTAACTGAAAGCCCTCGCAATAGTCTGTAGCTAATCTCTGACCTACGACATAGTTTCTCTTGACAATATGTCCTTCAACAAACAGTAATAGGTACTGTGGTCTAGTTGGTTATGACATCTCGTTAACACCGAGAAGGTCCCCGGTTCGAGCCCGGGCAGAACCTCATTTTTTGGCCTCTTTCCACAATGCGGGAGTCATTATCCTGCTTGCATCGATCATTGAATGTTGAGCCCAATAGTCTCCTCGTACCTTTTTATCTGTCCAATCTCAATAGCCTCTCATGCTAAGTTCTGGCCATATCATGAACCTCCACGAGTCACCATGACAGTACTGGAGAATATTGACCACAAAACCCCGTGGCAATGCGATGACGCAACTGTAAATATTATATCGCTTGGCCTGGTAATACTCTCTTGGCTTGATTCTTCGCTCCTTGTTTAAAAACCCTTGGCGTTGATGCGTTGTGTGTCTTTGCATGTAACTATCGTGACGTGCAATATGATGAAAGCGGCGCACGAAGCCATCCAATGATGTGAAAGCATACCATGCCGTGGGGAAACGACTTCCCAGACATCGTGAGGGGAGGAAGAAGAGGGGAATTGTTATTGAGTGCGGAGTCAAATTCGCTCTAGTCGGCAAGGGAATAGCGTTCTGGAAATTTATCTCTCACAACGTGGCGGAATCTTGGAGTCAGGTGGGGGAATTGCTCAGGCCACGGCTGTATCATTTCGGAAATAGACAATAATATCATGTCTCTAACTGTAATGCAATGACTCGTACAGCGCGCAAAGGAAAGAGGTCCGGGAATAAACTAACCACAAGCTAAAGTAGCAATGTACCAGGATCATGACTTATTTCTTGCAAGCCATCACAACAAGTTAACCGTGAAAAGTGCTTGACGAACGGTATCATCCAACCCTCCATGCATTGGGCTTTGGTTCCATTCATCTTGAAAGTCCACGCTTGCTTCCTGATAATTCCGTGGTATGAAACGCATTAAGTAGAGCGAGCGGCGAAACTGATCATGAATCCATTGTTTTTGTCTCTGCAGATCAGCTTCAAGTGACAGTGATTGCAAGCACGGGTCTTCAAAAAGACCAACGAGGTTAGACAGGACGCTTAGGGCAGCAATTGGACCATGGATGAGATTATGGCGATTGTGATCAGCCCTCGAGATGTAGTGATGGCTCTTTTTATATGTGATGAATGCTTTGTGGGTCGGTGGTAGGTCGTGATAGCAGGGAAATGATAGCTGCTGATCAATCATGTCTGCATAGCTCACGGGCCGGTAGCAATTTCCGAGATAAAATGGTATGCTTCGACATATGTCTCGAATTAGGTCTTGTATTTTCTGCGCTTCCTTCTTGCCTGAGTTTGGTGTTTCAGAGGTCATGCTACTGAAAAGCTTTGCCTTGGCCTGTTCAATAATGAGGAAGTAGGTACGCCAGACATTCCATATGTTGGCGATCTGAATGCTCGGATACACATCCACCGAGTCGTCGTAGGTCGTGTTTGAAGGAGGGAAGTAGCTACCGGCTTGAAGCCTTTGAGGGTGCCAGATCTTAGGTACTGTATACAACCATGTCTGAAGCTGAGCCTCAACATCACAAATAATATACGGAAGCTGTTGCAGTGCATCCAAAGCTACGTCTTCAACAAGAGACGCCGAGTCCTCCACGACACACTGAAGCTTGGAGACAGATATCCCAATAATGTCAAGCATGTAGCTACAGTTGTTCGGAAGAGCTGGAATTACTTTACTGTAAAACCACTCCAGCTCGCTCCGAGTCAAGGGAACGTTGTGTCTGACACAAAAAGAAATTCTGCAGTGAAAGTGGTTTCCTAGAAGATGCCCATGATACTTGAGAGTTTCCGTGCCCTTTTGTGTCAATAAAGCCAAAGCACCCTTTCGATGCGTCATATTCGATTTATTGTGACCGAATATCGCGGCCAAGGTATCGTGCTGTTGTAGCATGAGTGCCGCAATGACGGTTGCATCTTTCCCTTGCTCTTCGGTGTTGTGGACGGCAAGTTGTAGTTTCCCCAGCGCTCGGTTGTATAGTTTGATCGGAAGTGAATCAGCGACGTCGGATGGACGTAGTAGAGCCCAAAGCTTGATTGAAGTGGCTTCAACAGCTGCAGACAATGCAGAATCTTGTGACTCAGTGGCAAGGATAGGACGAACAAGTTCCAAGAAACCTCGTGTTGACTCCATATTGCGACCAACGTCGGTGACATATTTGAGAAAGAAAGATATAGCCATGTCGTGTTGTTTTGGTAGGAGGCTTGGCGATAACACAACCTGTCGAAAAGCACACGTGGTCCCTGACTTTTGTTTTTCGTGGTTGGCGTTCCTGGTTGTCGAGGGGCTCAATGTCCGGAATTTGTTCATACATCGGGCTGTTTCGTCTCTGAACCTGAGCCGAGCGGCTTGTTTTTCATAACCCGCACATTGTTGTCCAACTCGATTGCAGGCTTTGCAAAAAGGTTTTGTCTCATCGCATTTGACACGCCGCTTCTTGCAGGTAATGCAACCTTTTGAAGCACCACGATTCACCATAGCTGAATGTTAACACATGAACTCATTGAAAGATAGAAGAATAATGGTATCTACGACTGGGGCGCTGAACATATCATAAGTAGTGAGTCACAGCTGAGAGACCCTAAGCTTATAGAATAGACGCGGGAAGATAGACGTAAGCATATCTTTATGTCAGATTTGGTGCTTACGTCACGGCATTCGTCGCAAAAAAGTTACCGTTTTTGGGGTATGATCTTCATTTGCTGCTCACTGTCACGTGGATCAGCCGCCCAAGTGTGATTCCAGAGCGTCATTCTGGAAGATGTCGTATTTGGCGTATTAGTTTCTGTCTGATTGACAAGTAGGTACATTGACAGCGCAGCGTTATACTATTTCGGGAACTTTGCGGTTAGATTGCCAAGCTGAAAAGTTATAGATGATCTTAAGTGCTGAGTCTAAGGATACATCGACTGTCTAAGTGTTATGATATATCTGTAGCCCAGGTTCATGATGTTAAGAAATACGTCGAACGTCGGACTCCATTTCCTACTCACCGGTCGTGCAGAACCACAAATAAAGTAAGAAATTGGTAGGATAATATTTTAATAAAAATAGCCTCATAGCATTGAAAAAGGTCGCGGTCAATGGGTCCTAGAATCAACCCGAGAATTAGCACACGGCGGTATTTTGTTTCCCGCCCGGCGACATTTGACAAATCAAAATTTGTCGAGAATCCTTCATCAACATCGAATCGCCGCACCAGAACAGAATAGGAATCAGGCCCGTTGACAGCCTGCAAGGCTGACGGATCTGATGGAGCTGATGCCACATTGAGACTCAGGCTAGTAACGTTAATGCGGGGTTCAGCACGAGCTTTCTCTAGAGAAAATGGGTATATAAATCGTATTACATTTTCGCATAAACGTAATCATCCACACATATCGATCGTTCATAACTAAATCACAATGGCCCCTCTCGATAACCCCGCTGTGCCCAAGGGCTCTGTAGTCCTTGTGACTGGCGCCAATGGACTCCTGGGCTCTCACGTTGCGAAACAATTCCTTGAGTTCGGTTACAAAGTCCGTGGTACTGTTCGCGACCCAGCTAAGACCTCCTGGCTCTCAACCGCTTTCGAAAAACAATATGGACAGGGTAACTTTGAGCTCGTCAAGTTGTCAGACATGACCTCTGAGGATGAGTTGAAGGAACTAGTCAAAGGTAAGACACACCCCTAATCCTTCACGAATGAGAACTAAAATCGGACCATTGCAGGAGTCTCTGTGGTTGCACACACCGCTTCCAACATGTCTCTTCACCCCGATCCCAACCAGGTCATTCCTGAAGCCATCAGTGGTGCTCTCACTGCGCTTAAGGTTGCTTACAGTGAACCAAGCGTCAAACGATTTGTCCTAACCTCTTCATCAAGCGCTGCTGCCATCACCATTGCCGACAAGCCCCATACTATTGTTAATGAAGAGAGCTGGAGTGAAGGTGCTGTAAAGGTGGCGTGGGCAGACCCGCCCTACACGGTGCAGAGATCGGGTGCTGTTTACGCTGCGAGCAAGGTGCAGTCAGAGCAGGCAATTTGGAAGTATCACGAAGAACACCGAAACGAGAGGCCTGATCTGGTTGTCAACACTGGTGAGAAGCTTCCGTGAATGAGCACATGGCCCTTTTGTCTAACCAAATCTAGTACTGCCCAATTACAACTGGGGTAAATCCATCGACGTGGCCAACCAAGGCTACCCAAGTAGCTCGGGTCTGCCCGTTATGCTATACAAGGGCAAGGTCGGCACAGTCCACCGCAGAATCCTTCCTCGTAAGTGCCACAATCGCTCAAATTTCTACAGGGTTCAACTAACTCGAGGCAGAAT
Source organism: Fusarium armeniacum (assembly GCA_013618295.1). Taxonomy (NCBI): domain Eukaryota; kingdom Fungi; phylum Ascomycota; class Sordariomycetes; order Hypocreales; family Nectriaceae; genus Fusarium; species Fusarium armeniacum. The sequence goes on along the minus strand of JABFER010000017.1, from coordinate 150,433 downwards.
ACTACATTGATGTCGACGATACAGGAAGACTCCATGTTGCGGCTGCCATCTTCGACCATGTCAAAGACCAACGCATTTTTGGCTTTGCAGGTCGCTTCAACTGGGATCAGGTTCTGGACATTCTTAGAAAGCATTATCCTGAAAAGACTTTCCCAGATAACTTCTCTAGCGGAGAAGATGCTAATGAGATTGAGCCCAGAGGCAAAGCTGAGCAACTACTGAAGAACCTTGGTCGACCTGGGTGGACTAGTTTGGAAGACTCGATCATCGCCAATGTGGAAGACTTGGATGGAGCAGGAGATGATGTCTGGTACAAGGACTATCACGAGTTCGAACCAGCTGCTTAGGATATTAGAAGTTCCCGCTAAAGGAGATATAATCAGAGAATTATTGGAATAACGAGATTTAGGTGTTGCATATAAACAAGTGCCGTATTGTTGAACATTCTGCGCCAAAATATTATCAGATTCTAATGGAATGCGGTTGCGTTCATATACAAGTCGTTCAATGCCTTCATTTCTGGTTTATAGCCGGCTAAGTCGTCCTAGCTGAAATCGGCCATAATGTCACTGTTCTCGAGCCATTCCTCCAAGTCCATGCTATTTCCCATCCACATCATTGGATTCACAGCTCGGAATTCATCGCCCACACCATCTGCACTGGTTCCGGAATTTCTGCTTTCGATAGCCTCGCTACCACCCATATCGTCATGCTGAGAAAACATATTGTGGTGTCGGCCAGGGTTGTTACCGCTTGAAGAAGAGAAGCCCAGAGCATCCAAGTAGCCGTCTATCTTTGCAGCATCTTGCCAACCGTTCGTTGGTATTGCGGAAGTGCGTAATTTCACATAGCCTAGAGCGATTCTGCAAAGTGTTTGGAACAATCGGTGTAGTCTGGCAGCGGGGCTGGAAATCGAGGTGGCGGATTGAATAGACATGACAAAGGCCTCAAGACGGGCAAGATCCAACTCGTTTTGTGTTTCAATAACATGGCAGAATATGACGATGTATGGAATAAAGGGGGCGAATAAAAGTGTCCTGAGTACGTTAGCACGGAGTTGGAATCGTCCAGATAGATTGATATATAACTGTGTACGTACCAATGCATGTAAACAGTAAGGTACGGTGTTGCGCTCCTTTGAATGAGGGCTACACACTCCTCATGTTTGTGTAAAGTGGCCCTCGCAGCAGCAATACAGTCTGAGTTAAATGTTGTAGAAGAGCCAGGTAAGCGTGGAGCAGCGCGATGAACAAGAGTAAGGAGGGATAGGCGGAGGACATTATCTGAAACATAGAAGAAATTGATTATATCCTCGCCAGAGCTCTTCTTTGCTTCTTCCAACCATATTGTCTTGTGCAAGTACTGCGATGTTATCGGCGTGACTCGATTGCCATCAATGACTTGACTCGCCGACCTAGACTCGGAGTCGGGCCACGGGCCACGGAACCCGCAAGCAGCGACGGCCGAGCCTAAGAACCAGATGACGCATACAGTTCACAGCACTATGTTCTAACCAACCTGAGACGATATATAAACGTGTCTCGTTATTCCAATACTTCAATTATGATCAAGTCACACTTAACTACTACTCAACAGGCATTGACTATGGGCTTCAAAGTCATTATCGTCGGAGGCAGCGTGTCGGGCCTTTCTTTGGCCAACATGCTTGAGAAATTCGATATCGATTACATTCTGCTCGAAGCACATACCAAAGTAGCTCCTCAATTAGGCGCAAGCCTCGGCCTTCTGCCAGCTGGTCTGCGAATCCTGGATCAACTTGGATGTTATGACAAGGTTCGTGAGAATGTTGGCAACACCTATTACGCCGCTCAAATGCGATTATTCAGTGGGAAAACATGGATTGACCCAAAACCTACTACATTCTCGGAGACGCTGGAAGAGAGGTGCGTTTTTGAAGGGGAAAAAAAAAGGAAATCTATACCCGGTCAGTACTAACGAAATCTTGCAGAATTGGATATCCCCAAACCTTTGTCGATCGCCAGACCGTCATCCAAGTTCTGTTTGACAGCCTGAAACACAAGGACCGCGTGCTTACAAGCAAACGCGTCAACTTTGTGGAACATGGTGAAAGCAATGTCACTGTACATACACAAGACGGATCCAAATATACTGGAGATATCGTCGTCGGTGCTGATGGAATCCACAGCAGCATCAGGCAAGAGATGTGGAGGATCGCAAACGAGGCAAAGTCTGATCTCTTCAAGCCGGACCCATTCACTTGTTAGTATTCCCCCTTACTATACTTCTTATAACTCTAACAGATTGAATGAATAGCCCTTCAGTGCGAGTCGAAGTGCATCTTTGGGGTTTCCAAAAGGCCTCCTGGTTTGCCCGCAACACCCCAACAGATCAACGCTTTCTTTAAGAACAGCAACTACATGATAATTTCCGCTCCTGGTGACCGCTACTATTGGTTTCTCTTTACTGAAGTCGATAAAGTCTATGGCAAGGACATTCCCACGTACACGAAAGAGGACGAACGCAAGCTTGCGGAGGAGCATTTCGGTGACCAAGTAACCGAAACGACAACTTTCAAGGACCTTTACGAACACAAGCTACAAACCGCCCTCGTCAGCATCGAAGATCATGTTTTCCCACGTTGGTACTATCGAAGGATCATCACAATTGGCGACGCGGCGCACAAGGTACGTTAAAGCACGCAGGGCCATAAGATTCTTGCTTGACTGACATTATTCGATAGTTGCATCCGATCAGTGCTCAAGGAGGCAATGGTGCGATGGAGACAGCCGCTGTCCTTGTAAACAATCTTGTTTCCGCTCTTCGAGACCAAGACGCGAAAACATCGCTGACAGAATGCGACATTAACGCAATCTTCGCTGACGTTCAGGCCAAACGATATCAACGAGCCGTGGATGCTGTGGACCAGGATCGACACACAAACTCGGCTTCGATCAAGGAGACCTTCTTCTCCAAGATCTTTGTCGATCACTTCTTCCCACGATTCGGCCAGAGCTTGATTCTCAGGCTCATCATTAAAAACACAATGACTGGCCCCTGCATTGAACGCCTCCCACTGCCAGAGAGGTACACCACAGCTATTGAGCGTCACGAAAAGCGCAATCCTAGGAAAAATTGGACCGTCTGGGGTTTGATATCCCTAGGAGCTAGCTGTCTTTTCACTTTCATGCGTCTAAAGCCGAAAGACGTTCAAAGTCATACAGATGGGATTTGAGGACGATCCAATGCCTCGAAAATCGAATTACCTCTGGGAACCCCCTTGTTCTATCAGCGTAATCCAACTACATGAACAAATGCGAGCATCAAGCGCTACCTATCGATGTTGTCACCTCTCGCTATTCGACTGTTCTGCAAGCAGCTAAGCACTCGTTCACGCCAATGGGGACAAGGACGATCGAGGTCCTTCACGACTACATTTGTGCGGCACATTACGATGCACGAGACCATCAATTGACATGGAATCTATCTTTGGAGACTGTACATCTTGCTAGGACTCCAGGCCTTATGGGAGGACACTCGACTTGGTGTCAGGCGATACAAGGTTATGCATTAGCGGTCAAGTTGATGTACATAATTTCTCCCGACATGAGTTTAAGAGGATGAGCAGTTACAGAGCTGGAATTAGCGATTGAGAGGCTAACAAGGAGACGAACAATGTCGCACAAGAGCATTTTTTCCAGAAGGCATACTTGGCGGTGATGAGAGTAGTACCGGGTAGAAAATCATTGCAATGCAGATATTATTTTACTAGGATAAGAGAAAAAAGAAAATAGTGTATGTACTACATACACTATGCACATATTTATTTGATAGAAAAAAAGAAAAAAAGGAAACCTGTTTGAACAGGTGGCTGGATCTCTCCCGCCGGGAATTGAACCCGGGTCTCAAGCGTGACAAGCTTGCATACTGACCACTATACTACGGAAGATTAGACAGTCTTAGGACTGCTGTAGCTGGGGGGTTGTTGGAAATTGTCGGGGTGTTGGAGTATAAACAGCAATGCAATCAACACCATTTAAGTCAGGCATTTCAGAGGACAGCCAAAAGAACCACTCACTGTCCTGCCTTGGCCTGCCCAGAACGAATCTGCTCATCTCCAGCCCCAGACAAGATCTCTACGGGATTTGTCCAGCCTTTCCACATTTCCGAATTATCAATTAGACAAACCGACTAGCGTCAGTTTTGGATGGTACAGCCGCATATATGATTTCATCAATTACTGAAAGACTTATTTATGGTCACGCGTCACTACCTATGCGACAATACTTGGTGTGTTTAAGAAATCTTTCAATTGTCAATCTAGAATCCGCCCAAACCCCAACATATGCATTACTGTCCAGGAACTACCCGTCATACAATCTGCGTTATGTTCCTATCCCCATAAATTACAAAGGAAAAAAGCTTACAGGTGTCCAGCACTCATGTGATACTTCGTCCTCCCATATGGGACAAAGTTTCTCCTCTCCCCACGACTTCTGGTCCCCGATTTGGTGACTCATTGGGAGAGATGTACCCTTGGATCAGCAACGATACGTCCTTGACGATCCATGTAACGGCTCCCATAATCCCCATGCACACGCCAAACAAGCACTCTCCACCCTGCCTTCTCAGGCTCGCTAACATCGAGGTTGATGTTGGATGCGATTGGAGAAAACTGGCCAACATTAGCTGGGTCCTCAAAGACTCGCTCACCGCACTCAATCTTGGATCGAACAACATCATCCCTGATGCTGATGACTTCGATATCGCCTGGGTAGAGCCGATCGGGAGAGTACTGAGCGCCTTTGACAACACGTGGGATCCATCGCCATGAATCGTGCTTGCGTTGAGTGACGCGCTGGGACAAGTCGATCTCGTCATTGTAGGTTGATTCAAAACGTAGAATGGAGCGTTCGTACCAGTTTCCAGGCTTGCCACAATTCATGATGGCTTCCTGGAGAACTGCCGTCAAGATGGAGAGGCATGGGTGGGGGTTCATACTGTTCATAGGGGAGAAGGGACTTACGGAAGGGAACGGGACAGGTCGACCGTTCAGAAGATAGTAATCCGGGTGAGAGGCTTCGGCGCAAGTAGCTTCGTTCAGTGAAATAGAGGCAAATTGGCTGATCAAGTTCTGAGAAACCTCCACTGGTGCATGCGAACCCGACGGGTCGGGGCTGTTGATTGTCTCATCAGCTCGATCGTTAATGCGAAGATCCGTGAGCTTGAAGTCAAGCTACTGGATCTGGTTGTTGATGTTGGACGACATTCTTGCGTCTTGTTGATGTGCTTGTCTTGAGTTGTTGTTTTGTTTGTGCAAAGACTGGAAGAAGATGAATGGTAATAAATAGCAGTCCTGCCTTTGTACAAATACGAAATCAGTCGGAAGATCGTTGAAGGAAAAGTGTGAGATGGGAGTGGCAAGTGCAAGTATTTATAGTTTTTCTGGAAGTCGATTGTTATAACATTCGTTGTTATTGTTCCCCGGTTTGCTTTCAATATGATCTTAGTTCTCTTCAACACCCCTCTGTAATGCCTCAATAGTCAGTGCGACGAACATATCATACAATGGCATTGTGCACTGAACAGGACTACAACAAGAACTTCCTTAGCCTGAACAAGTTCAACTTGCGAATTGTACTGGCTGAAGACACTGCGTGAGGTCGGAACAATAAGTCTAGGTCAGTTACATGTTGAAACATTGAATATTGTTCTACCATAACAATAACATCAATCTGAACAATGCTGTCGGTGGGAGATAGCAATGGGAAAACATTCCTACATCGGTAATAGAACATGTGATTATATAACGATGTGTACCTAGTTAGCAGATACCGTTACACTTGGTAGAGGGATGCACTCAATAGATACGCCAATGGCGATATTGTGGCTTATGCATGGTATGTTTTCCAGTTACTCTTTGCAATACAGTCCAGGCAGCAGCGTGGGTTACATATCTGTGACTGGTTGGTTTCTTCAGCTTGCAGGGAGTGAGGGGCATTTGTGAGACCTTATCAGGCAGTCATCACAGCAGATCGACGATGGACTGATCAGCATAAAGAGGGGACAGAAGCCCAACTTCTCTTCTCCAATTTCTACAAATTACCCTGCTCATGGGCATCTGTGCAATGGCGGAGTTAAACATACCGGCCATTGCCCAACTAGGTTCCGACCTATCAAGCTCTCTCGAACTCCAAGCCGAGACATGTCGCAAGGCTCGAATGAATGGTTTTCCCAAACTCGCGTCACTCATTAATTCGACATCGTCCACGCTTCGAAAATCTCACGAGTTGCTTCAACAATCTCCCGCTGTCTTCACTCAAGTTTGCATAAATGACATAAATGGCCTTGCCGCCACGTGCAGGATTCTGTACGAAGGAATTCTCTTCTTGCTAGTCAATAGAGAAGAAAACCATGAGGATGGCAAAGAAATTGGACGTATGAAACAAGAACGTGTCGAAAGCCTTCTTTCATCTTTGATGGATAAGGACTTTTCTGGGTTCACGATTTGGAAATGGCTAGGCCCTCGTCTCAAGATCTGTCAGCAGGAGTTAACACAAGTCAAGCTCGAGCTCACGCTTCGCTTTCTGCTTGGCAGTATTGCAAAGTTCCAATTGAGGTTTGTGTCCTATTTCGACTTAGCCCTGGTGGAGCGAACTAATTAGAGTTATACAGCACTGCAACGCGTTCCCCGGGCGATTGGGAAAATGAACGTTCGATACGACTCATCGCTGAGAACATTGCTAAACGAAGGGTGGCATACCACAAGTGGTTTGTAAAGAAGCGTGAACGCTGGACAAAGAAAGATGAGCCGTCTCCTTCACCCGAAATCTCCACCGAAGAAAATGGAAGTGTGGTCTCAGATTCAAGGTATTGTCTTCTATCGAAGGGGTAGTATCATTATACTGACACCGAGTCTTATAGTTCTGACACTGTTGCACCCTCTCCTGTACAGGTGAATGCCATAATGTGAGTTAGGTTGTTCCGATTTCTGAAAGCATGCCATTAACAACAACAGTCCTGAGAAGGATAAAGGTGTAGATGTCGAAAAAGACGTCAAACCCGAAGTCAGCAATGTGCCTGTTGACAGCAATCAGTCTCTTGATGCGGTCAAGCCAGCCCCTCAAGAAAAAGCGGATGATACCTCTTCATGTTCAGATGCGACTTCTTATCTAGGTACACGTTCTCAAAACTGGTTCCAGCGTTTATTCTCTCGCAATACGCACGATGAGTGGTGCTGTGACGATATCGAAGCATATACGCTCCATATCAGAAACGGCGAGAAAAACGTCGCGAAGCTGCCATTAGAAGAAAGGGAAATCGTACCCACGCTGCGGAAGCTGACCAAAAAGCGATTTTGGAACAAAAGTCCCAGCCTGATGGAACAATACGACTCCCTTGAACGGCCCGTTCGTCAGGACGTTGACGAGGCCATATCCACCGTGAAACGAAGGAACTCTCGTGAGATGATTCTCGTCGCCATATCGCCTAGAAAAACAGCATCATCATCAGGAGTCAATACTGGGGTTTACTACACTTCAGAAATGTCAATCACGCTCTTTTTCAAGCTGGGTCCAAGCTGTGCGCCTATCTACATCGTTGACTATTACGGCGAGAAATGGGCTGTTCCTTACAATTCTTGTGAAACAGTAAAGGTATGGTGAGATCTTCCTTTCTTTAACCTCGATTTAACGTTCACCTTCTGCTAGATGATAAGAGATCTGATTCCAACACTCGGTCGATTCCCCATGTACATGCATCCAGTAATTTCCAATGACCGTTACATGATATTCACGGGCGATAGAACGTTCGTCACGCCCGAGACTTGGGATTCTGTTCGCTATCCTGGAATGACCCTGTGGTTGAATAGCAACGTATTTCCACCAGTTGGCACACGGCGGATGGGTCCTCCACCTGGAACAGTTTCAGTGCACCCTCGGCCACCGCCGGTAGTTCCCGTAATACCAAAACCAACAATGGCAGCCGTTTATCAAGAGATGAACGGTTTGTTCAGACTATCCCGGCCCTGGACGCCGGACAAGGAAACGATGAAACGTGGGGGGCTGGGGAATCTTCTTCGTCTTTGGACGAATGCTATTGATCCTGGCACTCGATATTACGATGCGATGTCTTCAGACGAATCGAGTTGTTCTGACTCTGATTTCTCTGATTGCACGTACTGAGATAAATGGGTTTGTGGTAACTTGATTCTGGGAAGAGATTGATAATAGTGATACACGAAGTGGATAGTTATGCCAATACAAGATGTCCTCACATATCTAAGAACTACTTCAGCCCTATGGCATGACTTGGGTTACACTGACTAAGTTAGCAGATTGGTGGATGAGAATCGGCCGGGAACGGTGCAATGAGCTGGTAGATATAAGCCATGTGGGCTTCGACCCCATCAACTTGGTCCAAGTGCAGCTGTCAACGGCCACCTCCAGGTTTAACAAGCGGGTACGGATACGTCTTCGTCTTGGTTACCTGAATCTATCCACATATTGGACATCCACACTTGGCCATTAGAGGCTGGTCATATCAGCAAGTTGGTTCATAAAATACAATTGATGAAAAACATGTCAGCTCAAGCTAGTCAGATCCTACGATACCGGAACCATAGTCCTCGTAAACGAACCATCTCAACGCCATTAAATATCGCAAAATTAATCTATTCATTCGCCATCGCCTCCACCGAACAAATAGTCAAGAGGCTAGAGCCGACATGTGGAGATGTATATTTTCTCGCACCAAACTAGATTCAACCAAAGTCCCGCATGTCGCCCCTGAGAAGACCCATATTCTTCCCCATTGCCACCTAGTTCTAGGGGAGACCGTCACGCTAGCAGTGAAAACTTCGAATTGCGCAATCGGAGGAACAGCCGCGACCATCTCCAAATTCCCCAACTTCTTTCAGAAGCTCTTTTTCTTTATATACATATTAAAACCCAACTTCAGTTGGCGGGTCTCTTGTTTTCAATACAATTACGTTACTATAGTTCTTTTTCCTGGTTTTGAAAACATAATGGCGCCTGACTATCCCGTCGACGACGCTATTGAGACTGCTCCCCCCGTGGACGCGTCGTATGGACATACGCATGAGAGTGATGACGAGAAGCCTGTTCTCAGCAATGGTGGTGAGGGCCCTACGCAAAGACGGCTGAAGGGATATCACATCACTTGGATTGGTCTTTGCGGTGGTATCGGAACGGGACTCTTTATCGGTGCTGGATCAGCATATGCTACCTCTGGACCTGCTGGTTTGCTTTTGGCCTATTTCGTTGTTGGAGCTGTTCTTTGGTGTGTCATGCAGAGTATCTCCGAGCTCGCGACACTGGTATGTTTGACAATCGTCGATATAAAGACCAAAAATACTGACTCTACTAGCTACCTACCGCTGGTTCTTTTCCTCACTGGGCAACTCGCTTTATTGACCCTGCAGTCGGTTTCTCTCTCGCAATCTCATACGGTTACTGCTACACCATCTCCATCGCAGCAGAATGTTCAGCATCCGCAGTCCTGGTCAGTTACTGGACGGATATTACTCCAGCAGTCGTCATCACCGTCAGTCTCGTTCTCATCCTCTGGATCAATTTGATGGACGTCCGATTCTTTGGTGAGGCCGAAGTTGTGACTGGTGCCATCAAGGTTCTCTGCTTCTGTGGACTTGTTATTGTCGCTATTGTCATCACTGCTGGCGGAGGTCCCAAGGGCGACGCGATTGGCTTCCGCTACTGGAACGACCCCGGTGCTTGGGTCGATTACAACGGCATCACTGGTTCATCTGGACATTTCCTCGGCTTCCTTTCAGCTTTCGTCAACGCGTCCTTCTCATTCATCGGTGTCGAGACTGTCGTTATCACTGCCGCAGAGGCCATCAACCCCCACAGGGAAATCCCCAAGGCCGCCAACCGTGTCACCTACCGCATTGGCTTCTTTTATATCCTGGGAGCTTTCCTGATTGGTCTGATTGTCGATCCTAGAAATGAGGGCCTTGTTTCTGGCTCTGGCAACGCCAAGAGCTCGCCCTGGGTCATTGCTATCCAGGCTGCTGGCATCAAGGTTCTGCCTTCCATCATCAACGCTTGTATCCTGATTTCCGCTTGGTCTGCTGGTAACTCATACTGCTGGGTTGGATCTCGCATGATTCTCGCCATGACAACGGACCGACAACTTCCTCAGTTCTTTGGCCGCACGACTAAGAAGGGTGTTCCTTATGTCGCCGTCATCACCTCGTGGCTGTTTGGACCTTTGGCTTATCTCAGTGAGTTTCCTCAACAAATAAAGTCGTCTTATTAATGGTGAACTAACCATCTTCAGGTCTCGGTTCCGGTGGTGCTGCTCAGGCATTCGACTGGCTTCTTAACCTTAGCACAGTAGCAGGTCTCATCGCATGGGCTACTCTTTGCTTCTCCTACATCCGTTTCCACCGCGCCCTCAAGGTCCAAGGTATCAGCCGTGATAGTTTGCCCTGGAAAGCGCCTTGGCAGCCCTACACCGCCTGGTTCGGCGGTATCGGCTCTGTCATCATCACACTTGTTGCCGGTTTCCCTGTCTTCCTGAAAGGCAACTGGAACACTGCGGACTTTATTGCATCTTATATCGGCATTCCCATCTTTATCATTCCCATCATTGGCTGGAAGCTCGCTTATGGCACCAAGTTTGCACGAGCTAAAGACATTGATGTCTGGTCTGGCCGTTTGTCAGTCGAGGAACCTTCTAGCCAATTATCGGAGAAGACTGCCGTGTAGGCTTTTTCTGCATATATCAGACTCATGCCCTTAATTCAACCGGGTTTAGACAGTAAAGGTGTTCTTTCAACAATCCTGGATCAAAAGTCATTTCTGCGCAAGCATTGCATATTATTTAGACTCATCTATAGACTAGCGATAAATCTTACATTAATATTATCATCACTAATACGTGTTACACATCACGATGCACTGATAAACTAATTGATGCACGAATTCGGTTACTCACCTTGACGCTAAGTGCCATGTATGCAAAGATTATCAAGGTAGGTCGAATGTTGTTCTAGAAACACCAAGTGGATGGTGGGGCACAGCTCACGACTGAATCTAGAACACATTATCAACAGGTCCGGACATTCAAAATTCCAATACTTTCCAGAAGTGGCAGATGCGAACTTTCTTATTTAACAAAAGAACCAATATTACTACTTCACTGCCTAATGAATGACGCAATTAAAGCAGTAATACAGCTTATCGTGTATCCTCCTTCTCATCTCGTCTCCATCTGCATTGACTCAAACAAGACACCAATAGCAAGGTCGAATCATCAAGGTACATAATATGCCGCGAATCAGGAACAACCCCAGAAGACGATAACCGAAGTGTGTTTACCACCGGAGCAGTTGTCTCAATTGATCATCGCCTGTAGTCAAATCACACATAAACTAACCTATTAAGCATATACCATTGCCGAGACCACTTTCCTTTCATGGGGTCAACAGCCGTGCCATTCCTCGCTCTGATTTGTTCAAGGTCGGCGCTTAAAGAGGAACCTTTGCTCTGCCGACCCCAGCTAAGATCATGGCTGATAATGCAACCTTGGCCAGGGGTTCTCAGCTGCCCGTTTAGGAAAGGTACTTTGCGGAGATATGGGAGCTTCCGTGCTTGATGTTGTATCACCTTAATTACCTACCTTTTTAGAGACACAATCCGGGCCTGGCCAAGATGGCATCATTGACAGAAGTTCGCAAGTTGCTCGATAGCGTTATCAGAGGGTCTGATGATCAAGATAGTCCCGTCGATCGTCATATCGAGAGGATAGGTCAAGCAATTCTATAAATTTAAGCTACCAGCCACTATCCAGAGACTCTCTTCAACCCCGCACCTCAATCAATCTTTACCCCATCCTCTGTGCGCTGTTGATTCCCGAGAACGAATTGCCAAGATGCGGTCTTTTCTTCTCGCTCTTCTCCCTCTGGCTGCGGCCACGGCTGTTCCTAGCTCCAAGAAGGTCGACTACAATGGCTTCAAGAGTCTGCGTGTCACTCTCCCCGAGGGTGCTGATGTTGAGGCGATCAACAAGCTTGCTGCCACCATCCTGAACCCTGGTGCTAGCGATGAGCTCGACATTGTCGTTGCTCCCGAGAACGTTGCCAAGGTCACCAAGCTTGCTTCTGACGCGACTGTTTTGGTTGAGGATGTTGGTGCTGTCCTTGCCAAGGAAGAGACTTCAACCGTCTATGCTGGTACGTTAAAAGGATAATCGCACAATGAGAACGATGCTTACTATTCGTAGTTCCCAGCGAGACATGGTTCACCGCCTACCACCCCTACGCTGATCACCTCCAGTTCCTCACCGACCTGCAGACCTCTTACCCCAGCCGTTCTGAGGTTTTCACCCTTGGAAACTCTTTCCAGGGTCGGGCTCTGACTGGTATCCACATCTGGGGAAGTGGAGGCAAGGGTTCCAAGCCTGCTGTCGTTTTCCACGGAACCGTCCACGCTCGCGAGTGGATTGCCACCATGGTAAGATATAGTCGTTTCTGTTGATGATTTATGACTAACATTGGTTCTCTTAGACTGCTGAGTACATGGCTTACCAGCTGTTGACCAAGTACAGCACCGACTCGGCTGTTAAGGCCATCGTTGACAAGTACGACTTTTACATCACCCCCATTGTCAACCCCGATGGTAAGCCTCCAATACAAGCACGAGACCTTCTACATATAAACTAACTAATAATCAAAGGCTTCGTCTACACTCAGACCACCAACCGTCTCTGGCGCAAGAACCGTCAAACTGTCTCCGGCAGCACCTGTGTTGGCCGTGACGTCAACCGCAACTGGCCTTACAAGTGGGAGTTGACCGGTGGTGCCTCCACCAACCCCTGTGACGAGACCTTCAAGGGCCGTGCTGCTGGTGACGCCCCTGAGAACAAGGCTATCGTCGGGCAGATTGACTCTTTGGCTGCTGGCCGTGGTATCTCTTTCTACGTTGACTTCCACTCCTACGGACAGTACATCCTCTGGCGTAAGTTCCCTGCACCACCTTTTGTGCCATCTCATATCTGACAATCTTATAGCATACGGCTATGACTGCAGCGTTGTCGCTCCCGAGGAGACTGCTCTCTCATCCGTCGCCGCTCGCATCAACAGCGGTATCCGTGGCCAGTCCGGTCTCTCTTACACTGCTGGTAACTCTTGCCGTGCTCTGTATGCCACCACCGGTGACAGCATCGACTATGTCCAGGGTGTTGCCAAGGCCAAGTACTCTTACACCATCGAGCTCCGAGACAAGGGTACCTATGGATTCAGCTTGCCCGCTAGCCAGATCCAGCCTACTGTTCGCGAGACTTGGGCTGGTGTTCTTGCTGGTCTCCAGGCTATCTAAGTAGATCTGGAGTTTCGAACGAATGACTAGATTTTTTCAAGTCATGAGATTGTTGGATGCTAGAATAGTTGGTAGTAAATAAATGAACGTTTGCCGACTTAATTGATTTTGAACTTGAAATCGCCCAGGACGAATGGCAGTGATGTATAAGCTACCCTATAATTGTAACATTTCGTTTTCACGAATCACCAGTAAGTAAACCTTCCAATAAACTACATTATAAAATTACATTACCAGGAATGTATTCGTCAATCTCTACAAGACAGCTAACCGTAAAATCTTTGAAAAACTTTGCTCTAGATTGTACAACTGCCTGAAACGATCATTATTTGGGTCAATAGAATTCGCTAACTTTTCCTCACAGCAAGATACTTGAAACTCCAAATACGAATCGATTACTATAATAATGTAATACTGGCAGGCCAACGTAGACTATCAAATCTTGCATCAACCCTGAACTATCATGTCATTGGATTTCAGTTATTGCTGTAGTAAACTCGTCTTGAAGCATTTCATAATTACTCATCATGATGGCATATTATTATGAAATCTTGTGCACGCTTTACTATTTATGGACAAGAGCTAACCCAGACGATGTGTTCTCCAAGTTGCCAGTTTGATGAAACGATATCTCATTGGTAGATCGCCCTATAAGGGTCTGGTCGGCAAGCCCGGGACAGAAAAGTCGCCAATTTACAGGCTTGGGTGGCTGTCGATGGCAGGCATCGATAACTCCAATCTGATGAATTTTAATGTCTAAGTACGACATCAGATTGATATTAAGCATCTGCTATCATTATCGGTGATTCATGTCTTGGGTTATCAGTACCAACTCGATCGCATGCACATAAGAAATCCTTCGAAAGTAAGCCAGAATAGGAAACCATGCTGACAGCCCCGCAAACGTGCGCAACCTTTGACGATGGCCATAGTTTCTCTTGAGTTTCTTCTCACCACATCGATCTCCGTAACCTATTAAGGTCTGCCATCTCTTATATGCAGATCTGAGTTCTGTCTTTTTTTGTGATAGAAGTCCCCGCTATCCGTTGCCAAGTCTCAAGCTTACCTCACCAAGCACCATGTCTCGAGACTCCTACTCATCACAATCCCCTCAGGCGCCCTCAGGTTCCGAATCAGATTTGGGCTCACTCTCGCCCTTCTCCTGCCAGCTATGCAGGTTCCGAAAATTAAAATGCGACAAAGCGATTCCCATATGTGGTCGTTGCGCCAAGACAAACGAGAAATGTGACTATCCAGCTGCACGAAAAAAGCCTGTGATTAATCCGGCCTTAAGGCCCCGATTGCGGGACATGCAAAGTCGTATCCGTACGTGATTTCTTACTACTTGATACACGGTGACTATATTGACTAGTGTAGGGGATTTGGAGGCTAGACTTGAATCACAAAATAGTCCGCCCGATTTCCAACATTTCAGCACAGAACTGATTGACACGGGACGATTTGAGAGGTTGCCACCTCCTCACATTGTTGATGAATTGTGAGTAATAATACGAGCGAGGTATTGAGATCACCAATTCTAAATAGATATACAGAACAAGTATATACTTTACCAAACTCCAGTCTGACTCATTCATGATTCATGGTGAGAGATATATTGCCTCTCTATACAGACCGGCACATATGCAACCACCAATGTGTCTTCAATATTCTATCCTGGCCGCTGGAGCAAGTGCATCGCAGACGTACGGACACATGGCGGAGGCGTTCTACGTTCGAGCACGACAGTATATCCAAGCAGATGAGATGAAGGTATCTATCTACCGAAGCCAAGTCAAGGTGCAAAATGCTAACGTCTTACAGAGTGACAGTGAACAAATATCACTAGCCCACTGTCAAGCCTGGATTCTCATCAGCCACTTTGAGGCACAGCATCTGTGGTTCTCGAGAGCATCAATGAGTGTCGCCAGGGCTATTCGATTGGCGCACATACTTGGCCTGCACCGTCTTGATGGCAAGAATACCGCTGGTTTGACCTTGCCTCCAGCGTTAGACTTCACCGAGGAAGAAGAACGGAGAAAGACATTCTGGGTTGTCTTCTCAACTGACCGGATCACGAGTAGCACTGGTGGCTGGCCCACGATGATGGATTGGCGAAGCGTGCGTATCTCTGATCTTGATAGACATCAGTACTAACAATATTAGATACAAACGCGATTGCCAACGTCGATTGATGCTTTCTTATCCAGCACCCCAGTGGCCACGATAACTCTCAAGCAAGCTCTCGGCCAAGGCATGTATGAGCTTTCCACTAGCGCCTGCAGAGTTGTCGCGGTTCACTTATTCAACGAATGCTTCAACTTTTCACGAGCAAGTGAAGAAGACGAAGACAACAATGATTGGACCCAACTTCAAAAACTAGACGAGGCAGTAACTAATGCCTTTGCAACTCTGCCTTCGGACTTGCGATGTCCTGAGAACATGGACAACCCTGCGGCTGTTCTTATTAACTTGCAGCTGCACACAGCACTCATCTGTATCCATCGGGCAGTCACGACTCGCTCACAGATGGACATGTCTCTGTTGCCACATATCAACTCTCGCGTTATGGAGTCTGCGCTTCAAGTTATGATGACGGTCGCACTGGTCTCGGATCTGACTCTCAGGTTCCGAAATCCCCTTGTGTCATTCGCTACTTTTGTCGCAGCATCCTTTTTCCTGACAGACTTTTTAACGTCGGGAAATCGACAAAGCGAGGATAACTTTACGGCTCTCATGAGTGTCATGACTGAGGTTGGCAAGACAAACATGTTTGCAGCTTCGTTAGCTGTGCGCCTGGCGCAGAACTTGAGAGCTTCTGCTGCAGATCAGGGAACCGTTGGAAAGGTTTGTCAAAAACATGCCAGAACTAAGCAATGACTAATTTGGTGATCGATAGGTTGGGATGTTGATGGCTGAACTCGATATTGATGCGCCGATTCCTGGTCAAGAAGATGCGGAGAATGGGATTGTGGTGCTTTGTCCCCCTGCACTGACACCAGAGAATGCCAATTTGGATCATGGTCTATTTTGGTAAAGTGCTTGTTACCTATGCAGACTTGGTCTGTTCTGTTGTGGGACTTTTCTCGTTGTTATGCGAGAATTAGATAGAAAGCAAATTTCATCCCGATACGAATCCACTTTAAATGATCCTAGCTTGAGATAAGATTCAGTTTTCGGCTGAGACGAGGGTCAAGGCTTGGACCTCGTTAAGATTCGTTTATGTACCTCGTTCAACCTCGTTCGCAATATCGCTAAGCCACAAAAAACACCGACTAGTTCCACTAAGGAATTGCAAAGCGACGTAGACTCGTGTCGGCAGCATGTATAAAGTATTATGAGTGTCTTCTCTTCTTTTGTTGTCTGCCCATCCATCTTCTTTTCTTAGACCAGTCATTTTTGAAGCGCATTTTACTGTTTCAATCATGTCCGACCCTTCTGCCGGCTACGACTTCCAGCTCTATCGCTACCAACCTTCGCTACCAGCAGCAGTTGTTAGCACTGTTGTTTTCGCCATTCTCACAGCAGCTCATACATGGAGATTGTTCCGCATTCGAGCTTATTACTTTACAGCCTTTACGATCGGCGGTGTCTGTAAGTTGACCAGCTAGCTACACCTTATTTAACCATCTCCATCTAACAATCTATCCCTCTAGTCGAAGTCATAGGTTACGCTGGTAGAATATGGAGTCACTTCGATAAAGACTCTATCGCCGCTTTTGTTATCCAAGCTATTCCCATCCTCGTCGCTCCCGCGCTCTTCGCCGCATCGATTTACATGATCCTTGGCCGATTGATTCGAACCGTCGGCGCGTCTCATCTTTCCTTTATACCTGTTCAATGGGTTACACGCATTTTCGTCACGGGCGATGTCATCGCATTCAGTCTCCAGGCGGGCGGTGGAGGCATTCAGTCCGGCGGTACACTGGACCTTTACAACATGGGCGAGAAGATCATCGTTGCAGGATTGTTCATTCAGATCGTGGTTTTCGGATTCTTTGTCGTCACATCGTTCCTTTTCCACTGGCGATTGAAGAAGAGCCCTACCCCCGAATCTATGCGCGGTGTCGTGCCGTGGCAGCAATACCTCTACGTTCTCTACGTGTCCAGCTTTCTCATTCTCGTACGAAGTATTTTCCGAGTGGTGGAATATCTTCAGGGCAACGACGGATATCTCATTTCACATGAGGTCTTTTTGTATGTGTTTGATGCCATTCTGATGGCTCTTGTCATGGTCATTCTCGTGGTCTGGTACGTCAAGTCTTTGCAGAAGGATCCCAAGACTCGAGATGCCGAGAACGTGGAACTGTCTCCATATGATACCTCTGAATTCAGCGACGAGCGCCAGCGACGGAAGTAAAAGAGCAGCTACCTTGACTCAAATTGAAGGCCAGATCCTTTCATTCATGAGTTTCGTCGCCTGTTCACTTTCACCGTTTTATTTATTTTACCAATATCGAATAGACTATTTTACATGTTTAGTACAATCAGCGTCATTTTCTTCAAGTTCCAGAAACATAATGAAACTGTCAACTAACAGAACCTTGAACATTCCTTCGTACAGAGTACAGACACACTCTCTCGGCAACCTCCGTAGGGAACGGGATTTCCGTTACTAGCTATTCGTAGTCTAGCTGTTCCTGGTTAAAGAGTGACAACATGGTGGGCCGCATTGAGCGATCTTCGCAAGTTAAGCCTATCAAACTGCCAAGCCACGTTAGCACGGTTCGCTCAGACCTCGTTTGACTTCGTATCATTCCGCTTAATTTCCCCAACCAACAAAACCTTAGCATCTCGCTCCCCGACATCTGACTTTCTTTTTTCTCACCCAATCCCTCGTTTATCAATTTTCCAATTACTAGTGTCACCCTTGCCATGAGCGACGCTGACAATGACGCATCATCTTCGAGGCAGGGTGCCAAAATGCGCCGAGGTCACAAAAAGGTGAAAACGGGTTGCACAGACTGCAGAAGGCGTCGTGTCAAGGTGAATACAAAGGGACTATTGGCAGACAATACACTCAATTGATACTGATCCTGCTTATTAGTGTACTGAGGAAAAGCCTAAATGTCGTGCTTGCCAGCGGCGTGGGGCTGCATGCGAATACCCATCTCCCCAAACAAACATAGCAAGATCCCTCTCTGCAGACCCTCTATCATCTTTGCATCTAAGCCATGGGTCCTCACCCGAGAATCAACATTTATCTCCACTTCCTGGTTTCTCATCCATTCTAACAGAGCATCCATCCGATCAAGCTTCTGCCGAATTTGGAATCAGAGACATGGCCTTACTTCACCATTGGACCGTTTCCACCAGCCATGATATATACAAGAACTCAGCCTTGTCTGGTACATGCCAACTCTTGTTCCCGCAAATTGCCTTCAAACACCCATTTGTAATGCGTCTTCTGCTCAGTCTTTCTGCTCTCCACATCGCCTATCTTCGACCAGAGGAGAGATTAAGACATGTGGGCGAGGCTTCTCGTTATCATAATCAAAGCCTTGACGGCTTCAACGAAGCCCTCAAGCAACCGCGAGGGCAAGTATCGGATGCATTATTTACATGGTCATCACTAAACCTGCTCTATGTATTCGGCATCCACGGTCGTTTGGGTCAAGGCATCTGGGATGATTCAGAACGGGGGAGTCGCAAAGATCGCTTACTAGGCTTAAGCTGGGTTCCGATGCTCCGCGGCGTTCATATCATGCTGCTTCCGTGCTACGACGAGCTGGTAGACAGTCCCTTGAAGGAGCTCGTGACGATTGGAAATTTCCAAGATCTAGACCTTAACCAGCACACGCACCCTGATGATCAGCATTTCTGTCGTGTGAGAGAAGTATGGAAGAACTACCCAGATGCACAGATCTACGAGGACACGTTGCAAGTTCTTAGAAGGTGCCATATGTTCATGGAGCAGTTCTCAACAATGGAAAGCGAGTCACCAGCCGAATCAATCTTTGACAGATCGTGGCAAGGTGCTTTTTTGCTTGTGCCATTTGCCCCTGTGGAATATTTTACCCTCTTGCAACAACGACAGCCACCAGCCTTGGTCTTGTACGCTTTCTATGGTGCACTGTTGCATCGATTTACAAATAATTCTTGGTTTATGGAAGGATGGGGTCAGGATATAGTCGAGGTAGTAGCAGATTTACTAGGTTCGTATTGGACGGAATGGATAGCTTGGCCTCTTCAGGTTGTAGGTGTAACATCTTGAACATATGAAATTCTAATATAATTGACGTCTAAAATAACAATACTCCTCCGCTCTCGATAATTCATGATTAATACTTCAAATGACAAAGCTGCCATTAAGCGACCGAGGTAAATGCTCCCATGCTATACCCTTTACCAGTCTTCCTTTCGTCCAAGATAGCAGTTATCTCAGATGGGTGGAACCAGTTGAATAGTACCATAACAAGGAGCATCAGAAGTGCATCGAAAATGTAGAGATAGATTTCGTGCTTGAGCAGGAAGCCACTGTTGCCTTGTATGTACTCAATCGCTCTGAAAAGAGACCGTACCATGATTAGGAAGCTCGCAACGTAAAGAACCATCATGTGCTTCTTCCAGGGAATTCCGCTGGCGGATCGGCCGGTTGGATTCTGATGGATAGCTCGATGGAAGGAAAGGGCGATAATGATGAAGAACCCGAAGAAAATCAGTTGGACGAACAAACCGATGATGATGACTTTCGATCCTGCATCCAGTGCCTCAAGTGAACCAGAAGACTGGTATCCACCGCCTAGATTGAAAAGTTAGTATAGAACTCGCAGGTCTCGAATCAGCAATTTGCTCACCTCCAGCTTGTAGTAAGAAGGATAGTACGTCTCCAGTCACAAAGATCTTGGTCATCCACTTCTTGCTGATCATGACTCGCCCTTCTCCGTCGATCATCTCGACAATCCTCCCAAGCTCCATATAGATGCTGGCGGCGAAAAGGGCCGGGGCAACCAGCAGAAGGATACTTTGAATGATATAAGGACCCAATGTCCAATTTGGAGTTTCATTGGCAGATTTGCATCGCGCAGCGTACCCGATAACCTCTACTAAACGATCTGTCAGCATGGAATTTGGTTTCCAGCAGGTTGGAGGGCCATACATAAGCCACCAACAGTCAAAGGGATAGTAAACCAGGATCGTCCTCGATAAAGTTGCCAGGTGTGAAAGACTGTGGTGCAGATAAAAAGTAGGGCGAAGATAACGCCACCGGCCATTGAAGGGTCGTAGTGATACAACTTGAAGCCACCAGCGTCACCGGCATCAGCCGATGCATCTCGTTTATACATGTCCATGTTTTGAAGTAGTTGGTGATGGCGAATTCGATACGTAGACGATAAAAGAAAGTTTGAATTACAATAAAGCTTGTCAAGGAAATTTTTCGTGTAGAGAATCTGATGAAATAAACACAAATAAAAGAATGGTGGTCAAATGAGCGATAAGAAGAAATGGCTTGATTGTTTAAAGGTCTGAATCTGGCTGCCGGGAGTATCAACCATCTTTATAAGTGATCCATCTCGAGAGCCACTAAAATTAGACATTAGAAACTTGTCCCTCATCAGCAAATTATTGATGGTCGGTGTATTCACTGGTCTAGGAAATACGTCCAAGCACTCCAGTGGCAGTATGCTAAGCCACGCTCTTGATTCCCCTGCGTTTGACAGTCTCGTTCAACCTCGCTTAGCTTCGTTCCTCCAAAGCTCGGCGTTTCAATGCATACGCATTTAACTCAACAAGGTTAGTGGAGTAGGAATTGTCCGATCTGACAGCGGTAGTCAGGCGAATGAGATTAACGTTTTTTCAGACATCCACTCGTTCTTCTCGAATCAGCCAGGGTGTCATTCCGTTGATGCTTCTAGCGAATCAAGGGATGCGAGTTGCCGGGCTGGAGAGTTCATGCTTGTCTCACCGGGGTTCGCGAACTGGTCTAGTCAGGGGTAGCGTTTGAATGCCAACGCTCCTGCTGCGGACTTGATCTGTGTATACGAGAAACGAGAAACGCGTACTCCGACTTCAACTCGGAAAGGATAAGGCGTCACATATTGCATCTAAAACGAACCAATGAATTGCAGGGAGAAGAACTTTTCCGTTACAGACAGCTGTATACGGCATGCCACCTGGGTAGCTATTCGAGTCTGGAAAAATACTGTGAAATATAAACATTGATAACTACTGGCGGAAAACTCGTAATATCTCTCCTATTTTGTCAGGTTGTAAGTTCAAAGTCAATATAGATACTATTACGGAACCATCGTGGCATCAATAGCTATTCCTCCGATTCGGAGATCTCCCCGAATAGCTCAGCTGGAAGAGCGTTCGACTGTAATTGTTACATGTCATCGAAAGGTCACTTGTTCGATCCAGGTTTCGGGGAGCTGATTTTTTGCCTTTTTGCTATGGAGACTGTCTAGCCAAAGCGTTAGCCCCACTGTAATAATTTTTAGATTATCTCAATGATTGACGGATATCTACCACGTGAAGTTGCGATAGGTGCTGATAAGTTACTGGCGAGGAACCCAGTTTATGACTGTAAGATAAACCCTCAATAAATTAGATGAACTTCTATATATAGGTACATAACATTTATAGGAAGGAACGTTCATAGATCGACCTAGAAGGGCACAAGACCCTTTTACAACAAATCTAAGTACTGCTGCATATACTCCGATCAGTGACGCGCCCGTATCAGGATTATACTTCTTATACTTCCAATCTACACTATCAGGAGCAGCCAGAGCACTTGACGTTTCCATCCTTTTCAAAATACTTACTGCCAGATGAACCGCTTCGGCTTGAGGATCCTGGGTTTCTGGAATAACTAGAGCAAAGTCCACCGCTGGGAAGGCTGGCAAAATCACCAAATTGACAGCTAGGGTTGGAGTCGCAACGGTTCATGCACTCTTCAAAGCTGCCCACGTAGGTATTGAAATCTATCTTGCTGAAGAAGAGGTTCGAATCCAAGTTGACTTCCTGGTCGCAAATTACTTCGAATTTGCACTTGCAATTATCGGTTGGCGTGTAGGTTGAGCAGATTGGACCGACGGAGCGGGTTTGGGTTGCGACCGAGGTGGTGTGGTCTACCTGGGTAGCTTCCACGGTGGTGATGACGGTGTCTTGATCGGCAGTCGTAGACACCGCGACAGTGGTAGCTTCGAGGGTTGTTGACTCGGTGACATCAGGTACAGGAAGGGTAACCGTGACTGTTCGTGTCTTGGCAGGGAGTGTAGTGGTGATAGTGACAGCGGGCCTGGTAGCGGTCTCCACCTGGGTGACTGTTACCGGCCTGGGATTGACAGTCACGATTTCAGGAGATGCAGTGGCTTCAATGGTAGTCACTTCGATGCCCAAGCAGGCGCAAGCACTGCTGTATTGCTCGGGGTCGGCACACGCGCTTGCGTATGATGGGATATCGGTTGGCTTTATGATGATTCCAGTCTCATCAGCAATGTCGCGTCTTGCGAGGTTGCTATAGTAGACAGTCTCGGTAGTACTAAAAAGCAGTTAGGGAGAGTCGAGTTCACCAGGATTCGGTAATACTCACGTGCTGACATCAGTTTTGGAAACCGTCTTGGTCTGAACACCTATTAGTTGCCGCTTCTTCCCATGATAAAGATCAAGTAATACTCACGTTAACCTGGGTTTGTCGATCAGGATCTGGGGTCTGAGGTTTATTAGTACCGGTGCGAACTAATTTCCTCAAGATGGATTCGGTACTCACCACAGTGACAGTAACTGTCTTGGTCGGGGTTATAGAGACAGTAAAGGTCTCCGGTTCGAGTGTAAGGACGGTGGTTGCACTGCGCGATGTCAGCTGTGTTTGACGCACTCTCCATCATCTGACGTACGTCTCATCTGGCTGTGTGGTTGTCGCTTCATCCGTCTGAGGACCCAGAGTCTCGGTATCAACCAGTGTCAGAGTCGACTGCTCTCCGTATGTCTCAGTCACCGTCGTCGGAGCAGGGATCAAAGTGTACTGCAGAAATGAAGAGCAGTCGCTTTCGTGCTCCGCCTGCATTCGTTTGTGCTTGCAGCTCGATAGTTTTCCGACCGCTTTGTTGCAGGCGTCCTGATAGATAGCAGGTTAGTGTATGCAAGAACTCTCTGTGATTGAGTGTCATACAGGGGTGCAAGTAGCTTGGCTTGTCGCATCCGTAGTGGCTGTATCTATGGCCACTTGGATTCCAGATGCCACTGCAAAAAGCAGCGAAGAAACCAGTGTTGTTCTCATAGTGACGATGAAATGACGTACGGAGAAACTGTAGCATGAACTTCTAAACAAAAAGAGGGAGTTTTCACTTGTTAAATCGTCGCGGGTAAAGAATAACACTGGATGCTTTCTTTGTTGACCCCTTTTCACTAGGCTAGCCCCACGAAATGAAATTTACTGTATTGGGGAAACGGCGTCAAGAATCAGCCCTAACATCTGAGACTATTGATTTTTAGTCGATTCGGATCTTTCTCAACCAACAATTTCGCAGCCCAACGGCTTTTTTAGCAGATGCAATTTAATCCATTCTCAAGACTAACATCAAATGGAAAGACCGGCTTTTGGCTGTACGAAACATCTGCCAATAGTTTTCTGGTATACGAACAGGGTCACAAACTATCGATCTCGTTTTAGGAAATTGATGCAAGCCACCTGATCCTTTTGACTCGGTCTTCAATCTCCATTCTTTCCCCGGCGATTCATACATGTGGGCAATAACGCCCTTCCCGTTTTGTGGCTTTCAATCCTATCGTTTCCAGGATAGATTGATTCAGCCGCCAACCTTTTGAGTAAAATACTGTCCAATAATTAAAACGAAAGCTTTACTTCTCTCCAAGAATATCCTTCTTTTGTAATAATACCCGAGGTTCTTCTGTTCCGCGGCCTTGTATAAAATCTAGCAGATCAATCTTAATGGTTTCCCGTGTTAACATCTAGTGCGCTACTCACCCTTCCTTGCCTTGGCTTTCTCACGAATTCAACATAGAGCTGGAGGAGACGAGAAGAGAAAAAACATACCACAGCAAGGATTTGCTGGTTGTCGCCGATCTAAGATGTTTTTGAATGCGACTCAACGCTATTGAGCATCTCCGTGGAACAGTCTCTTGCTGCAATGCATGAGAGATATTCCGATGCGAGAGGGCCTCTTGCTAGAGAACGATACATTCAACATCCATTACAAGACCTGAATGAATCGGAGTTGGCATCCTGGCAAATAGTCGTATCTTTAGACAGCATGGGACCGTCAAAAGAATTGCTTTTAACCCTGGAAAGCTAATGCTCTTGTGCAGAATGGAAGAACTTCATAGGATCCTGTATTTCTAATAGTTATAGTCTTATGTAAAAGGAAACGAACTAAATAAGAACATGTCCTTACTACAGTTGCCTCCTGCTCAGTTATTTGCCAGATACACAAGCCAACCGAGAAGACCAACCCCAAAGGCCAGATTCTCAACTGCCTTTGTTTTTGTATCCTCATTCCAGACAGCAACCAAGACAATTGCATCACCAATTTTGAAGAAACCCATAACAGCCAGCAATGTCAACACGGCCGTTAGGTTGTCGACGTGGTGGTGGGCCAGGACAAAGATACCGACAGAGATATCTCTGAGTCCAAGCATGTAGATGGGTGCGAAGCGGGCCTCGTCATCGGATGATTTCGTATCTTTGACGCCTCGGAGACTGATGTGCCCTTCTGGATTGACCAGGGCGAGAAGGCCTTGATAAATCAAGAAAAGGCCGAAGCCATAGATGTGAACATCGACGGTGTAACCCATTTTGGTGATGTTATTCAGTAGGCTTTGCGTGGTTATCGTGTGTTCAAGTAAATTGCGGTTACGGAAAGGAATCGGGCATGTGACGATGGATGACTGAAAACACAACAGTCACAATAGAGATGCGAAGATGGAGGTATTTAATAGAGCCTGGTCTGATGTAAGTCTCCATTTTTCCATGTCCGTGCAACTCCCACATAAACTGGCCGACCTAGCCGAGAAATCCCTCGGGCGGTTGAGGCTGAGTTGCATGCGCCGCCTTGTAGGATCAAATCGTCCCACTATTGGGGACTTATTTCCTGTGATTTGTTCAATTCAGCAGTTGTTGCGAGAAAAGAATCAGGCTGATAGGTTGGCTTGCGGAACATCGGCACGTCAAATCAAGTTTTCTTCGTCATTTTTGTCAACTGTCGATGAGGAGGGTTGAAGTTTTTCCGTCAAAGGACTTTATAGCTCACTATCTCCTCGATTTGATATAGCAGTTTATAGCTTATTCAAAGCTCTAGATATAAAGTTCAATTTATTTTACTAAATAGTCCCGGATTTACCCACGTGATTTCCTGATATAAGCGAGGGAATTCATAGGACACCACAATAAACAGATAATAATCTTCTTCAGGTTGACAATTACAAATCCCAGTAGCGTAATGAATAGGCAGAATTATTCCAAACCACTTGGGGGTATTTATTTGATCTTGAGACAAAAATGAGAATTTACTTGATGAGACATTAGCGGAGTGTAGAAGCGATTATCTGTGTGGGTTTTGATGCAATTTCATAGCAAATGAAGCTGTAAAATGATGAACTGTAATCATTCGAAGCCAAATGCTTCAGTAATATAGCGCAAAGGTAGCTACAATCAATTAATGCCGTTCTGTTCGTCTACGTGTACTCTGTATATCCTATTTCCCAAACTAATTAAATTGTCCGTGATTCTGGAACTTGCCGTGGATGGACTTGAATAACTCCGCCAATGTACGAAGAGAGAAGGACACACGGTTATGCGGGCGTGCTTTACGAACTCTTTTGCTTTTCTTGGGTCGGGAGTCCCGCGGATTCCACACGCTTGTTGTAAAAGGGTTAAAGTGAGAGTTATAGTAATGACTATGTAGGCTAACATGGGTCCTTGCTCCTCTTAAGGTTTTCCTCCCACTCTCGGCAGATGCTCCAACGACGAAAACGTTGGAATCATGACAATTGCCGATCCTTTCAGATGGCGCCCGACAGAACGGTTCAATGTTACCAAGCTTGAAAGCGAGCCAATGACTAGATCAAAAATAGTTTAAAGCTCACGAACTAGGTAAGGATGTTTTATTGTGGCACGCTTTGACAGGCAGGCAAAAGGTGTTTTGCTTTTCCTAACCATGGCCCTGCATGGCATTAATTAAACCCTGTTTTGAATGACGGGCGCGACAAGACGACTAGCCCCCAGATGCAATCAATCGATTACTCACTACTACTTACTAGTGAAATCCGCAACGTTTCCCAAAGCCACAATCGTGACGCATGCTCAACTCATGTCCTGCTGATATCTCTCTATTGTTCATCTTTGAGTTG
The DNA here is from genome assembly GCA_013618295.1 of Fusarium armeniacum. Taxonomy (NCBI): domain Eukaryota; kingdom Fungi; phylum Ascomycota; class Sordariomycetes; order Hypocreales; family Nectriaceae; genus Fusarium; species Fusarium armeniacum. The sequence continues at coordinate 123,782 of JABFER010000017.1, read as the reverse complement.
TGAGGCCCTCCCGTGGCTGCAGCCAAGCTCAAACAAGATAAGTATATTGAACAGCTGAATGCTTTGTGCAACTTGGCAGACAGGGATGATCATTCAGGAACCAAAAGAAGAAATACTATTCGCGGATGGTTCGGCATATTGTGAGGTGTCATATTGTCATAGCACATTGATCTACATCTGAGCTGTCTAGTCCGGGGTGGTTGATATAAATTAGACCGCCTGCCACTCCCACATCGTCCCACAGCAAGTCACTCATTTTTATCACTTTTCTTGTCAATCATCTCACCATGAGAGTCCTCGCTTCTGCCATCGTCCTGGCGTCTTGCCTGTCACCGGCTTTCGCAGCTGTGCCTCACAAGTCCAGTATCGACGTAGATGTTGTTGTCATTGGGGGTGGCTCATCTGGTATTCATGCAGCCATCAACATGAAAGATGCTGGTGCAAAGGTTGCTGTGATTGAACAGAAGGACCAGATCGGCGGTCATGCTGAGACATATGTCAATCCCAAAACAAAGGCGTTTGCCAACATCGGCGTTGTTGTCTTTGAGAACACCGAGACTGTCCAAAAGTACTTTGACCGTCTAGGCGTCGAATCCGTTATCAGCAATCCTATCAACACCCAAACAGAGACTAAGCAATATGACTTTTCTCTCGGCATCCCCATTCCCGTTCCAGACAAAGTCCAGGCCGCCGCAAACCAAAAGGCCATGGCCGCTGCGATACAAGCCTACAGTCAAAACGTCTTGACAAAGTACCCTTGGATCGACCAGGGCTACACCTTTGTTCCCGAACCTGTTCCCGAAGAGCTTCTCCAGCCTTTCGGGCAGTTCGCTGAACAGAACGATTTCACTGCCCTCCTCCCGCTTATCGCTCAGTTCAATTGGTATCCTGGAAACATCACCACTATCCCTGCTCTCTATGGTATCAAGAAGTTTGGACCTGGTTTGTTGCGGAGTATCAACAACGGATTTCGTGTTCCAAAGTCTGGCAACTCCAGGACTATTTACGAAGCTGCTGCCTGTGAGCTCGCTAAGGAAACTTACCTCAACTCACATGTCACAAGTGTTCGCAGGAACAAAAACGGCGTTGTTGTCACTATCAAGCAGCATGGAAAGAAAATCACGTTCAAGGCACGCAAGCTTCTTGTTGCTATCCCCCAGACTCTCAAGAACGTCGGCTCTTTTGATCTTTCCAAATCCGAAAAGAGTCTATTCTCCAAGTTCTCTGCCCTTGGTTACGTCGCAGGCGTTGCCGACATCGCAGGTGTTGATGTGAACCTCCAAAACGTCGGCGCTTTCACACCAGCCCATACTCCTGTCATCCCTGGAAGCAACGGCTACAACATTCCTCCTGGCTTTACCAATCAATTCCTCCTCGGTGTGGCCTTTGATAACGCCGACTACAGCCTCGCCGATGCCAAGGCTGTCATTCGCAGGGAACTCACAAATCTTGCCCGTGCAGGTGCTGTCCCGGCTACCGCAGCAAAGAAAGTCACATTTCCCATACTCTCCAACCACGCTCCTTTCGAGCTACATGTTTCTGCTCAGGAAATCGGCGAAGGCTTCTTTGAGGACCTTTTGAAGCTTGAAGGATCTCGCAACACCTATTGGACAGGTGCTGCATTTGCGGGTCACAACAGCGGACTGATCTGGAACTGGAACGATAACGTTATTCTGCCTGCTTTGAAGAAGGACCTCGGACTGTAACGAGGTTGCTATTCGCTTCATTCTTACATATTGTCCTCTTTACAAAGATCTTGTGTACTTGTTCATACTTGAACAGCTACACTTGATCGATCATTATACTACTTGTCTCCGACGTATTTCCTAGACCTAGATTATTTTATTTGCTTTAATGCAATATTTATCCTTTTCTTTCTGCCATGTATTATAGTCCCCTCTAAAATGGATCGGTCTGTTTCACACATCAGATCATTCGTCGAGCGTAAAACCGATTCATTCCACACACATAATAGCTCTACATCTACACTTAATTCTAAAATTCTAACTGGGAAGGAGCGACAGATGCATTCCATTCAGACTACTTTCCTGTTTCTTTGTGTCCGTGCTGGTATCTGTGGTCAACTTCCCTCCAACTTCGACTCTGGTCGACCACCAACTCCGAATAGCTTCAGAACAACCCAGACATGCAAAAAGATATGCCGAGCTCTTGCTGGGCCATCACTGCGTAATCTGGGAATCGAACCCAGGGCTCCCCGATGAATTGCTCGTTGGCAACGGAGAATTTTACCACTAAACCAATTACGCGCTTGTTTTGATGGTGATTCTTTGACGTAACAGCCTCTGAGTTTGCTGGCAAGTCTCAGTTTGCCCTGCCATTGACTTGAGCACTTGGAGAGCTCGTCTATGCGACTAGAACGAAGGTCGAGTAAGTATTCATCGTATGATGAGGAACTTGGCACAGAGTGTCGCGATCGCTCGATCAGACATACAACCGCCTACGAGAAGAGACGTATCTGTGATAACTACCACAACAATGAACTCAGGTCTACCGGTACAACGTCTTTAAGCTTGATAGTACCGCTCCTATCTAGCTGTCCTCCTTCTGGTCTGACTTTTGAGCTCACAAAATCCGTTATCTCTTTTCTCTCCCTTCGTCCTAGCGCACCATTAGGTTATCAGAAAAGTCGACCGTTGAGAGTGAGTATGACTAAATAAGCAGGTAAGTCTGTGCCTTTAATGCTGTATCTCTTTGGCTATTTATTTTTGCGCTCTAGATCTCGAAGGACAACTTTTCTGGAACCCAGTAAGCACACCCACTTGAAAGGCCCATCAACTTGCCTAACGTGGATTAGCCTCTGACGACCCAAACGTCATTCGGCACTTGATACTCATTTCGTCAATTCTTACCGGGCGCCTTGGTATATGTATGTGTGTTGTCGGGACATGATTCTGATGTTGCTCTTGTTGATACTGTGATACCTCTAGACTCCACCTAAACAACCATGGACCAGGTCGCCTTGTTTTCACTCCTCTTGGGCATCGTCCTTGCCGCGTCCGCTGCATTGTTGCTGCGGGGCCAAACAGCACGAGAGACTGGATTGGAAGTTACTCAGGTAAATGGTCCTCTTGTGACATAAGACTGCTTCAGCTGACATCTTGTGAAGCTCTATGTATATCCAGTAAAGGGTATCAGGGGATGTGCTTTAAACAAGGCACATCTTGGTCCTTTCGGCTTCGAGGGCGACAGGACCTTTTGTCTCCAAAAGGTTCGCAGAAATGGCGACTCGGATGTCCAGTATGAGACGCTGCTCATTGGGTATGAACTCAAACTTGCGCTATTCCAGGCCTCGATCGATTACGACAAGAGTCTAGTTACGGTTAAATGGAACACAAGCAAGAGTGAAGACAGCATTCATTTTCCTCTAAAACCTTCTCTCGAGCGCCGCCCAATTATTGAAGCTAGTCTCCATGCGAGCAATACCAAAGCGTACGACATGGGAGACGACCTATCTGCATGGTTCTCAGATCGTATCGGCCATGAAGTTCGATTAGTCTATATCGGCGATGGATCAAGGGCCGTCCACGGATCACTGGCTCCTCATAGCTCTGACGCATTGCAAAAGGCTTCATTCACTCAGCGGATCAAGAACAGTATCCCATTCCTGGCACACGAACCAGAGAGGCTCACTTTCAGCGACATTGCTCATTACCTGGTGGTTACGGAAGAGTCCAATAACGAGGTGTCGTCGCGTCTACAGGAAGGCTACTCAATGGACATTACCAAGTTCAGACCCAACATTGTTCTCCGAGGCGCATCTAGACCATTTGCTGAGGATTATTGGGGAGAGCTCTCGTTTTCTGGTGGAGTGCGGATGGCTTTGACAGCGAACTGCTTCCGGTGTCAGAGTATCACTGTGGATTACGAGACGGGAAAAACAGCGACTGACGAACGAGGTATGGTGTGGAAGAAGTTGAACAAGGACCGAAGAGTGGACAAGGGTGCGAAGTATAGCCCTGTCTTTGGACGTTATGGATTCTGCTACGGCGATGATACGAACAAATCCTTGTCAATTGGGCAACGAGTTGATGTCACTCAGATTAACAAGCAGCGAACGACGTTTGGTGAGTTTGATAGACCTGAGACGATGAGAAATGCGCTGACTGTACAGATTGGCCGCAACTTAGCACCTTTGGCGTTTCTTCGAAGAAATGAACCTCTCTTTTTACCCTGTCGGAAAAGTAGGCTTTATTGTAGATTGGGTCGCGTCGCGTTATAGCGCGTCTGAGCGCGTTGGTGTGCACAAGCGCGTGTTTTTCACAGTCTGGCTACCCTATTGTTGTGATAAGACAATTATTTCTCGAATTAAGCCTTCAATAAGGTCGTCGCGTATTATTTACAATATCATCAGTATGCAGGAATTGAGTTAGGAGCCTGAATAAATTAGTTCTCCCGATTATTAGGCTGTGATGGAACTGGATCTTACGCCTGTAGCATGAGCGTTTGTTCCAAGACCTGTGTGTTGAAAGGTAGTCAATGCATCGTTTATTAGCACTACATGTAATGCCCAGTCAACTTACAGTTTTCACTATCAATACGAGAACAGCCTCCCCTCACTGATCATTAATAATCGTTATTGTTTTGTAATACAAGTAGTGATTCTTTAGAAAGGATGATAGCACAGTTAGATGACATGATGCCGGAGGAGCGATCCGAGCTAGAAATCATAGTGACTAAACTCGAGGCTCATTCTCATCCAATAAAAGAGCGCCTCAATGGCTCAGTGGTAGAGCGTGTCACTAGTAATGACAAGGTCCACGGTTCGATCCCGTGTTGAGGCACAATAAGATGTTATGTCAACAAATCTTTCTTTTTGCCATTTTTCTCGGTGTCTTCTAATTGAGAAGCATGTTGTTCATTCTGCCGTTTTGAAAGCCAAGATTACTGTACAAAAACAACCAATTCATTACCATTAGTACCGATAACCACCGCCCAATGCCCTTGTAAATTAAGCCTTCAAGGCACCATCAATAATACTCCAGGTGTGGTCATTGACTTTCTGAACCTGTTCCTCATTCCACACCGTCTTCTCAATCACGGTACCCTTCTCGTTAATAAATCCCCAATGTCTTCCAACCTTCTCACCAGAAGACACTGAATTCTCAATCCCCTTCAACATCCTCTCTGCGCAAGTATCAGGCGAAACACCCAATAAGGTGGCAGCAGCTGAAGCCGGGCCACGTAAATACCAGGGAAGCGATGAAGCAATATTTGTGTTGACGACACCAGGAAGAGCGTGGATAAAGTGTCGCTCCGTACCTGCAGCCTTTTGCTCAGTGCCATAACGTTGGATCATGGCGTCGGTCATTGATAAACAATGAGCAGCAGCATTCGACACGCTAAAGTTGGACTTGAGATCCAGGTCTTGCCAGTTAAGTTTGTCCGGACCTCCACGAACGCCGTCCAAGACAATCAAAACCTTGGCGTCTTCTGTGAGAGCTGGCATCAGCTCTCTGATAAGCAATTGCCGTCCGTAGTAGTGAAGCGCCATCTTGCGATCAATGCCCTCAGGCGTTTCGGTTCTTCCAGCCGTAGTGAGGATGCCCTGAGTGAGGACAAGAGTACCGAAGCGATCTTGTGATGCTTTGAGCTCGTCTGTGTAATTTTTGATGGCGCGCATTGATGATGCATCCAGCGCTCGGAACTGAATGTTGGAGTGGGGAATGTTCTTTGGCTCATTGCGGCCGCTGATGATGACTGTTGATGAGGGAGTGTTGGCGGCGAGGCGACAAGCGATGGCGTAGCCAATACCGCCTGTACCACCGACGACCAGAGATTTTGAGGCCATGTTGTGATGTAGCGTGTTGTATTGCTTTGTGTGATGGGAGACAGATTGCTTGTGGTTGGGTTCAGCACTGTCTCTTTATTTAATTGAAGCTTATCATGGGCTGTCGGCGTTAGAAAATCGGACTTTATTGCGTTGCACTAAGTCCGGAAGTTCGTGTTCCGCTCCGCCCACCCGTTAAGTTGCGGTGCAACCCAACTCCGCCAGTTCAGTGTTGTAATGCACAGTAAGTGGCTGGATTGGTGGCTGCCTTACAGGGATGGTAGTGTCTAGTCTTGTGAGCATTTTGCATCAACCGCTTGCCTCATTCGACCGATGAACAATTACAAGGCACAAACGCTCACTTGCATATGAATCCAAGAGCGGGGTTGCAAGCCACTGGCAACCATTGCAAGAGATGAAATCGGGTATACAAGTCATCTGCGAAATATCATCTCCGAAAATTATAAAACTAAGCATCATCTTCATCTTGGTGTTGCCGATATTGTTCATGCACCCAGCCCAGTTCCCGGAGCATCACTCTCGCTCATCTTGATAGGCATCTTCAACCAACCCTTCTTATCAGCTTCGAGAATCGCCTTTAACCAAGCGTTTGCCATCTTCTCATAACCAGCGTCATTCGGATGTTTAGAGTCAGCTAGATCGGCCTTTTTGATATCAATCGGCACCTCTAAAATCTTCTTTCCAGCTTTTTGTCGCGCCGCAATGAGTGATCGCAGTTTAGGGTTGAACTTGTCTGTGTTGGCTTGCATCTTTGAATCGTTGGCCCAAATGACTGGCGCAAGTAAAATAGTCACGTCTGAAGCAACTTTGAAGATGCCGTCGACAATATCAGCCATGATATCAGCTCCAATATCAAGGTCAATTCCTCGGTCCATATTGTTGGTACCAGCATGGATGAGGACCACGTTGGGTCGAGCCTTGATTGGAACCTGCCAGTAACCGTTGATGTCGGAGAGAAGCTTTCCGCTGTGCCCTTCATGGTGTGCATCTACCATGTTGCCATTCTTCAAGGTGCCCACCATATTGACCTTAACTCCTTGCGCAAGAATCTTTTGTCGCAACGGTAGGCGATACCCGACTATACCCGTAGAACCTGTTCCCTTGGTGATGGAATCACCCAAGGGTAACACTCGAATGTTGGGAAGTGCAGTGGCTGGTGAGAATGACAATGCTATAAGCATCACCACCATGGCGAAAAATCTCCGAAATGTAGAAAACATGACGAATCAGCTTATAAGAATGATACAGTGCACTATAGGTTATTGAAACAAATAACCAACCGCAGAAAGTGGCGCCGGATACGAGAGGCCAGTCATCATCTTAAATAGCCTCGCCAAGAAACACTTCTCCTTGTGCACTTGACATCATCTTAGAAGCGTCAATAAGACGGTAAATGCAGGTCGGCCAGCAGTCTATGTAGGTAAGATCTCGTGGTGTTGGCTTATTGGCCTCGCAAGTTCAGCGTCACCGTAAACAAGTTGGTGACCACCGCAGACTCGAGGCTGGGGTATGCAACCAACATAACCACCGGTGCTGGCAAAGCGTTCGTATAGACAAGGATACTATATCTGCAGGTGCATGTATTAGCATATTTGGTCTGCTCGCAGCTTGCGGGGAGCAGGGATAAGAAGCTGGGCAATCTGACTACGCATGTTGCATGACGTAAGGATCAATCTCACGGGCAATAGTAGGTCACCAAAATGGGCCTTCTTTATGCGTATTGGTGATGCAGCTGTGTGTTGTCAACTAAAAGTAAAAAACAGGTCGACGGCGGATCGCCCTAAGATTCGATCGTCCATCGCGTATCTTGCTTGCGTGCGAAGATCTTGATAGTCGAGATGATTCCTGCCAAGACTCTTTCCTTTCAGGATAATGTAGATCCTGCAACTGTGCCTCATGCATGGATAAGCGACCTGCCTTTCTGTCAATTATTATTAGAGGACCCAAGTTTTGTCTCGAGGTGAACCGCGTTGTGCAAAGCTTCCTCTTCCTTGGCATGGCAGATTCGAGGGTCGCATTCTCATAGCAACCGAACCGCATGTTTCCTGCATCCGTCTCGGCCTAGGTATCAGGAATTTGTCAGTCCTGGCATAAGTGCAGGTTTATCAATCATTTCCCAGCAGAGAACGCTGCAATGTCAAGCATTTTGGCTTTGAGCTAGACTTTTTCAATCGTTGGTGCTGGGGTACATAGTACCTCAACGCTTAGTATGTTGGAGCATTTCGTCAAGGTTGTTGCGACCATAGAAGCATCGTGATACGGCTGCTGCATCGCCTTTGATTCCAATATTGAATTCCATAGCAAAGTCTTTAGTAATGGTGATGTTGAACGATAGGTCAGTACTAGCAATGCGCAGGCAAAGTTGATCTTACATACCTGGTGGCATAGAACAGGAGGACAAGAAAGAGGCATAATGTGATGAAGGACATATAAGAGACATAGATGCTGGCGAAAAAGCCGCCTAAGATATAAATGTCAGTCTTCCATGACTTCTGATTGTCTAAGAAAGGGGTGCGCACCTGCGACCCCGAGTATTTTATTTCCATGCAAAATCTGTCGACATAATTTGCCCTGACCCTTCTAACCACACCTGAGGCATTGTGAATTTGAGATACATGAACCACGTGGTCGCTAATTATACAAGCCACGTGGTCGTCAATTAGGCATGGTAGGCTCTAGACTTGAAGATATACTGCTGCGATGTTTATCAGATTGCCACCAGAAGTAGAAGAGACATAAGAAACGTGCCACTCATTAGCCTCTGAATATTGCCGACTTCTTTGTTTCCCATGCAACTTCAATCGCACATGACCAGACATCAACATGGTAGCCTTTACTAACTCAGGTGACGACGCACAACTAGTCAATGTAACTCTTAGACGGGACGTCAACAACGAGGCTGTGACCGAGTCACCGGAAATCGGCAAAATTCCAGCTACCGTTTCGGTAGTGCAGTCGCATGAACGGCAGGGTCCAAAAGAATTCGCGATTGTGACCTTGCTCTATTGATAAGAATTTGAGCTGACACCCATGAAGAATATATGTTGAGAGTTGTGCTTTACAGTGGGGAAGTTCCGCGGGGAATCTACAACACTGGTTAACAGGCAGGTTTTCAAAGACACTTTACAAGGAACGGACGATTAGAGTTTAATGAAGAGATGAAACGGACAGAATTGGTATGCTTCGGCCGATGTCGTATGTTATGCGGGAATACCGGGTCCAGATAATGACAAGCATTATATTTATGAATATTGTGTCAGGCATAGTTACTAATTATACCGTCATAAAAGTGACTATTAATGTTACCAATCGAGAATCACACCTGTCAAGTTGCATTTGTCGGTAATTATGTAGTATTCCTTCACCGAACCGAACCATTTCTCAGATCTGTGTAGAGAAAAGTTCTAAATAGTCACAGAATCTCACACTTTGCTCACTTCAACTCTTGACATTTTTTGAGTATGATCCACTCCGGGTAATATTTAACCTTAAAATCTCCGTTATAGCCAGTATCAACTGAGGTTCGGCCACCCCCACATGTTGTGATGTTGGCTTAACGGTGAGTTGAGGCTCAGACAATGCCATGCGTCAATTATTTACACCAACATTGTCAGTTGCGAGCAAATCAAGAGGTGAAAATGAAACTCAATTCTTGGCAGACTGCCTTGTTCCCACGCGGCAGAACCCTTGTGGTCTAGCCCATGTTTAGTGAGTGTTTAGCATCTTCAGCGAGGAAGGGATCTGCAACACGGGCTAGTCCTTGCCGTGCCGGATCAACTGACTAAATTTAAAATTAGTGGACGAGTGGGGGGATGGATTCTTCAGTCTTGATTCATGCTATAGACCCTGATATTCGCGGGATTTAAACACGCAAACATTCAACAGATACGTGCGAAGCCTTAACTCTCTTTAACGGAGTAGAAAGATTGTACAGGGGACTAGAAGTTGATGTACGGTTGACCAAGGTTGCTAATCCGACAGCGTGGTCTTTTTAATGTGATAATGGTGTGATATACGCATTGACCCCGGTACTGGTAGGATTGAATATTGGAATACGTCCGACGATCCCTGAGAACCAACGGATTCTCGCGCAGTTGGCGACATGTAAACCCTGCGAAAAGGAAGCTTGGCCAGTCTATCGAGCCGAAGGAGACAACCCGACTTACCCGTACGGCGGCTAGTTCAGTATCCCGAAATCGCCAGACATCATTACCTTGGCAGTTTCCGGTGTTTTGTTGCTACTCTGTATTTTCGCTGCGGTCTCCGCTACATCCGTAGACCCGTTCAAGGAGAACCCATGGCTGTTGGGTTGGACTGAAACCCCATGTCAAGGTGCGAGCGGTAATCGAAGAAATCTCGCAAAGACAAATGATGCAAATCGTGGGAACTCTTTGACCCAATCACTCATGCCAAGCTGGAATTGTTCTTTTTCCCACCGATCGTCCGAACTCAAGATCGGCAGATAATCAATTCTGAGCAATTCCTCAGCCCTGCTCGACATCAAAAGCCTTGATGATTGTAGGCATTGCATTGGCCGTTGATCCCTGCAATAACCCCAGAACCCCGAGACATTCATTATCTGCCTGTGGTAAAGGACATGGATCCTCCCTGACTCATGAACCCTTCCGACACATGCACGACTCATCAATGCGAAGTACGGCAGCGGTCCCCGGCATTGCCGATCCCTCCCACGTTCGAGTGAGACTTTGAGAGTTTCTGTCACTTTTGCGGCACCGCTGTACACGTTTGAACTGCAGGGAAGATGCTTGACAGCTCTTGGAAATTCCAATGCTGTTGTAGATCGAGTACTTAAGAACAAAGGTCGCCACTTCTCTTTGTCACAACCCGCACACTCTTTGAGACACGCTCTTTAACACATTCATTCGTTTCCATCCTGGTCCCTGTCTACAATGCGCTGCACTTCAGCCTTCTCCCTGGCTATCAGCCTCTCGACATGTGTCGCTGCTGCTCCCGAGACTCCATTCATCAGCACTCTTCTCAATCCATTACAACATGTCATCCAGTCCGCATATGCTGGAGATGGACTCAAGGTTGGAAAACTCGGTGAATTGGGAGGTATCCCAGGAGTCGATGCTACCTATGACTACGTTGTCGTAGGAGGAGGCACCGCAGGAAACACCATTGGTTACCGATTGGCCAAAGCTGGGTACAGCGTCGCTATCGTCGAAGCTGGAGGCTTTCTCGAGATTGCCAAGCCAATCCTTGCTACAGCACCTGGTGGAGTGACGGCTGGCAGTGGTTCCAGTCTTCTAGACTCTAACCCTTTGAGGGATTGGAGATTTACCACTACACCACAGACGTCAGCTGATGACCGTGAGATTCACTATGCTCGCGGCAAGGTGTTGGGTGGATCATCGCAACTTAACTTTCTGGTCTATCACCGACCTACCAACGGTACTATGGCTAAATGGGCTGAGGAAGTCGGCGACGATAGCTACCAGTAAGTCATGATCTTCATACCATCTGAACAACTTTTCTGACAGTAACCTTAGGTGGGATGAAATGCTACCTCACTTCCAGAAGACAGCCACATTCACCCCTCCCGATAATGACAAGCGTGGCGAAGCTATAGAGACTGACTATGACGCATCCGCTTTCTCATCCGAGGGAGGTCCTATTCAAATCAGCTACGCCAACTATGTTCCCTCGTGGGCTGCTCTTGTAGCCAAGGGCCTCAACTCACTTGGGCTCAAGAGTATCGATGGCTTCAGCAGTGGAAGCCTCCTCGGATACTCATACACAACCACCGCCGTCCGACCCAAGACTGTTACTCGTAGCGCATCTGACGACTTTGTCAAAGCTGCTCGGGATGAGAAGCTCAAGACTCTCAAGGTCTACACCCAAAGTCTCGCCAAGAAAGTGCTATTCGACGACAAGAAGAAGGCAACTGGTGTTGAGGTTTCTTCTATCGGTATGGATTACACTCTCAAGGCTCGAAAGGAGGTCATTGTCAGCGGTGGAGTTTTCCAGTCTCCTCAAATCTTGATGGTATCTGGTGTTGGCCCCAAGGACCATTTGGAGGCATTTGATATCCCTGTCGTCGCAGACGTTCCTGGAGTTGGCCAGAACCTGTGGGATCACATCCTCTTTGGACCATCTTTCGAAGTGCAGGGTCTCGAGGATACTCTTAGCGTGGCTATCAACGACCCCGCCGTCTTCCAAGGTGCTCTCGACGCTTACATCCAGCAGCAAGCCGGTCCATTGACATCGAACCAAGTCGAGCTTCTTGGCTGGGAAAAGGTTCCTGAGAAGTACAGATCCAAGTTCTCCAACACAACTCTCAAGGATCTTGAACAGTTTCCCGAAGACTGGCCCGAGGTTGAGTTCATTCCTCTTAATGTCTATTCTGAAGATTGGCAGTTCCCCATTCTGCAACAACCTACCGACGGCAAGAAGTACACCAGCCTTAACGGTGCTCTCGTCGCTCCCCTCTCTCGTGGAAACATCACTCTTCAGTCCAACTCTACTTCCGACGCGCCTCTCATCAACCCCAACTTTCTCGGCGACAAGGGCGACCAAGAAGTCGCCATCGCTTTGTTCCGCCGTCTCCGCGAAGTAGCCAAGTCCGCCCCTTTGAAAGACACTGTTCTCAAGGAAGTCTACCCTGGTGAGGAGCACGAGTCTGATGAGCAGATTCTTGCTGTTCTCCGTAATACTCTCATGACTGTCTGGCATGCCGCTTGCACTTGCAAGATGGGCAAGAAGGAAGACAAGATGGCCGTCCTTGATTCCAAGGCCAGAGTGTATGGTGTTCAAGGCCTTCGCGTTGTAGACGCTTCTTCGTTTCCTGTGCTTATCCCCGGTCATCCTATGGGTACTATCTATGGATTGGCTGAGAAGATTGCGCATGAGATTATCGCGGAGCAGGAGAGCCAAGGCGCTGGGTACGAAGTTGACATTGAGGTTTAGAACTGGTCGGTTTCTCTCATTTTCATTATAGATCTTAGCGTACTTGATTTAATAGAATTTCTCCTCTGATATGTTCATTCAGTTGTCCTCTTATGATACTTGTTTACCGGCAATGCCTCACCGCTGCTCGAGACAAGAACCTAGAGTGGGGGCTAGGAGCCACCACTGTGCTACGAATGCTACCATGATGTAGGCAATAAATTAGATCTCTCAATATCTGTACTCGGTGACTATAGCACCTGTAAAGCGTCGCCACTGTCAAGAACTACAAGGATCGATAGCTCAGTGGTACGAGCGAGGGATTGCAGATCCCTAGGTCGCGTGTTCGATCCACGCTCGGTCCTCACTTGTTTCTTTTTGCATGTACTACCTGAAAATGATCTGATAAGCCTTATCGAGCTTGTAGTTAATATTATTTGTCTTGTAGAGACTACTTTAAGTCCAGTCTCAGTATTGAGTAGATTGCTTCTATTTATATAAACTGTATAAGTATATAGAGATATATTTTTTTATATATAAGCTAGATAAGGCTTAAAAAACCTCTAATCTATTAAGTGCTTAGTTAATAGGCTTTCTTTATTAATTAAGACTAGATATTACGAGTATGCAATTCTGAGGCGATAGTATGGAGATAAATCAGTAGTAAAAGAAAACAGCATCAGGTATATATACGCCTATACGAGGCTCAGCAGATATCAAAAAGGAAAGCCTTTATAGCTCAGTGGTAGAGCGTTGCACTTGTAATGCAAAGGTCCATCGTTCAATCCGGTGTGGAGGCATTCGCATTTCGTTTTTGCTTTTTTGTCTTCCCTGCTCTATTTTCCGTTTGTTGCGCTTCCACTGAGCAAAACAGCAACGAATTGACCAGAGTGTAGTGTGTAGATCAAGTTGCTATTGGAAATACGTGGCAAAAGCCACACGCTTGCCCTAGTGAATTTGGGGTGGAGCATAACTGGTCTCTGTTCAATAACAAATTACAAATAGTTGTACTAAATATTACAATAATTACATGATGGCCAGGTAATTATTAATTGACTTAGCAAGTTCTAGCTGTTTTGAGTGCATATTGCTTAATCGCCGGCTCGTCTACCTGCTTGGGCAGATACAAGACCAAAGAAAGAGCAGCAATAACCAGTGCATTCTCAGTGATCAGTAGATCCTCCAAGCCAAGACCAGGTGCCAGAGAGCTATTGCAAATATTGTTCAGATCAAGCCGAGAAATCTTTCCAGGTCCTTCGTGTGTAAGAGCATCCTTCGCAAGCGCAAAGGTGAGCGGATTCGCGAGCATACTCTCATGCGTGTAAAATGAGCCGCCCAGCTTCCCGGCGCAGACCTTTTGGACTTCAGCATTTGTAACACCGACATCCCGAACATCAAGTAGGTAAGCTGATGCGCCGGTACCCTCTTGAGGCTGAACAACCTCGTCGAAAAGGCTAGAGTAGAGACTTGTGGTAGGGATGTAGCCCGAGTCACCGTCGTTGGAGCGAAGAGTATTGATGAATGCGCTTCCCGCTTTTTGTTGGAGCACCGCAGGTGTGTTGATCAAGCCTGTGGCACCGCCGAGGTTGGCCAAAGTCGTGCCCTTGTAGTCAGCGCTGATGGCGACATGATCGGTCGTGACCTTGTGGGTGGAGGGCCAGTATTTGAGCGCCCACTGCACATCAATGTTTCCTTGAGACCAAGCAATGATAGACACGTTTCGCTTGGTAAGGGAAGCGATGTAGTTGAGTGTATATGCAGCATACTCAGCGTTGGCTTGTACATCCTCAAGTAAAAGCAAAGGAACATTGACCCAGACAGGATCAGCCCATTCAACGTCTGTGAGTAGTGGAATAAAGTTACCACGGTAGGTGGTGAAGCCAGTAGATCCAGTGCCAGGAAACAAGATAACGGGAGGCTTTTCGCCGTATGTGAAGGTGGGAGGAATATAGATGGCAGCGCGGAGCTTTTCCTCGGAGACTGTGTAAGACGCATCGCAGTCTGCTACCTTTGGGTAGACCTCTTTGGGAGGATTACGGTTCCTGAAAGAATATTAGCGAAACTTCCGCCATATTCGAAAAAGCGACTTACTTGTTGTTGCTTCCATTCTGTTCAGAAATAAGGCCCTTGGCATAGGCGAAAAGATCCAGCGTATTTCCAGAAATGAGGCCGTTCACAATCAATTGCGCGCTGTAGTCGATGATTGTCTCGGGCTTGGAATTTGAGATCTTCTCCAAGACAGCGAAAGCCTCTTCGGCATTCTTGGGGTTCTTGGTAGGCTCAAGCACGTGTAGGATATCCAGTGTCTTATTCCTATCACCACTGTCGATAGCCTTGCGGAGCGCACCAAGAAGGCCTCCAACAACCGTGTCCAAGGTACCACCCACACCTTTGAGAAGACCGCTGACGAGTTGACGACTCTCAAGCTTTGAGGTAGAGAGTGGTGATGGGGCTGCTAGGCCAAGGCCTGATAAGACGCAGAGGCTGAGAAGATGCACCGAGAACCGCATTGTGGCTTTTGGAGAAATGTGGTTTTGAACGCCATGCCAGGGGCACCCAAGCAGCTATAAAGTACAGCAATAGCGTCGATCCCCATAGCAGGCTCCTGTAATTTTGAACGTAAGTCCACTTAATGTCCGACCGCACCGTGCAGAGCGGCAGTTGTCAATCATCTATGCCACGCTTGCTGGGCTAATGGCGCAGAAAGAACCGTGCGTATTACCTCGAATCGTATATCTTATTGCCAGGAGTGGATACGCCAAGGTTCTCATTTCCCCTTGTCCGCTGGCGTCAAACTTTTAGTGCCTTGCGCTATTGAACTTTGCAAGCTAGATAGAACACCATCACGGGCTGTTCGCTCCGCTACAGGTGGCCAGAAGGTTTTTCGGTTGGACAAGCTTCGTGGCTGAGTTGTCATAACATATTGCAAAGTAGGCGGATCTTTACAGTCAGCTTGTGCATTGAGGCCGAACGACTTGTTCAGGGTTGAAGCATGTACATCGCCCACTGGCGATTGATGTCTAACGAGTCTATGCTGATAGTTTGCTCAGACGGGACTGACTCGTATAGTCCAAGCCAGTGAAAAGGGCATCTTTGTGCTAGGACACATTACTCGCCGATGCTCATTAAATTAATTACACATGACTACACTAAAGAAGTTTTTTCGTTTGTGTATGAACGACAAGATGATATGTAGTAACATTAATACCAAAGTACGTAAGCACAAATGATTCAACTTCAACTCTGAAGCCACCAAGTAAACTCCAGACTAGTGCTGCACTACTAACATGATTCAGTACTTAATTGCCAGTGGGCCAAAGTCCTCCCAGAATACCCTTGGTTGTCTCAATAACACCCTTGAGTGAACCCTTGGAAACACCAGCGTAACTGCCGTATGCCTCTGTGTAGCCAGGGTATTTGGCAAACAGCTTATGGTTGTACTTCTGGAGCTTGGGGCACGTCTTATCTGCGAGAAGCTGGCGAAGTTTATCACTCAAAGGCGTCAAAGCCTTCTTGACATCAGTGAACTGACTTCCGATGAAATCAGGCGCAGCAGCCATTATAATCTGCATAGTAAAGCACTCAAGATTATCAGGTTTGAGAAGCCCAGCTGCATTGAAGACACCACCAGTGAGGTCGCCAACGTCCACGCCAGCGAAGCTATTGACCTTGCCGGTGTTTCCGCCAATGTTCAAGAGACGAGGGTACTTGGCCGCGTGCTCAAGAACATCAAGGAGGAAGTCAGGGATCGAGAACTCGTCGCCTACAGGGCGGCGATACCAATTTTCGGGAATACGCTCCCAGCCCTGGTTGATTTTGAAATTACCAGGTTTGTCTCCCTTGACACCGAAAAAGCTGGTAAAAACTTCACGGGAGAGATATCCCTCAGGATACTCGCTTGAGTGGTTCGCCATCATTCGTGGAGGGAAGGAATACCCAGCAGGTGAGACCAAAACTCCAGCGAAGGGCGAGTAGAAAAAGTGGCTGTTGGTCCTCTCTGAGTCCTGGAATTGTTTATAGTGGAAGGGGGCCAGAGCAGTGTATTGCTGAGGGGCGGGCGTGTTGGGTTTGATGGCACGCCAGAATTCTTCAAAGCGACTGAGAACAACATGAAAGTTGTTTCCAGTCACATAGAGATCACCTCGGGTGGAGCTGACATCGCTCTCGTATTTGTTGTGACTACCGCTGAGACCAGAAGGAGTACCAAGAATGCCACCCCCGTTTAGGATGTTCTGGCTGAAGCGGCTGGGGCCACCAATGGAGTACCCTGGACTTGTAGAGAGCGGATTACCGTCAATGACGGTACCATAGACAGCCAGGAAACCTCCAAGGTCAAGACTCATACCATAGACCTCATTAGTAGCCTGGATGATGGTTTGCATGTCTGCAACACCATTGTGAGGCAAGTATCCATGGTTGGCTAGAGCGTTCAGACCAGGACATGGGCCTCGCTGGTCACCAGCCTTGAAATCAGGTGCGCGGAAGGCATGCTGACCACTGACGCTAATGCGCTGCTTCTTGGCGTCAAACTTGGCAGCTCTTTTTTCTTTCTTTGAGAAGGGACATTCGCCAGGGTCTCGCTTCTGCTGGTCTGCGGCGAATGGGCAAGCTTCAGGTGCTCTCTCAGCGTGTTGGCGATAAGCCTCGAGCTGTTCAGAACTAAGCTGTGGGAAAGCAAAAGTGGAAGGAAGAAGACAGGCTGCCGAGAGCCACGCAGATAATGTGATCTTCATGGCGAAGAAGAGAGAGATGAAGAAGGACTGATACCCAACGGGATTCTAGATGAGGGTCTGATAGATGTATTTATTCATACAGTTCATCATTGGCTGTTCTATATCAATGAGCTAGTCACTTTTTAGTCCTTCTTTTCCCCCAGGTTCTCCCTTGTCTTTCAGAGACATTACTGCTAGGATGACGTTGCGCAGCCTCCCAATGTCTCACTTTCCCGCTCAAAAGCGTCCGTTGTCACTTCAATCGCCCGCAATTTGAGAGACTTTACTAGGATCATCCAGTTTGTCTCAAAGCGCCTCCATTGAGAACTTGGCAAACGAAGATCACTATTTCCTTATTGGTTAATCAAGTACACGTATCGCTGCAAGAATCGAACACGGTTCAAGTCGGTTCTCAATCTAGAAAGGATGATCTCATTGCCGAACTACCGTTGCGCTAAAAACAGTCTATCGAAAAATACACTTCTTGGCCTTGTTATTGCTTGCCATTATGAAGTATGCGATTGGCGGGGAGAAACGATCGTACTGCGGCCACATGTCCGTGCGAGAGATCCTTTGGCTAGTTCGATATCACATCACACAGCGGTCAGTAGGCAACCAGATGAAGACGGGAATAGACTAATCAAGTTAAGCATTACAGCACAGCTACCGTTATATGACATCAATCCTGCCGAACTACAAGGTTATTCTAGCGGAAGTCAGGGGACCCGAAAGTTAGTATACAGCCTTAGCTGAACACTACGCCTGAATTGGAATGAGCTACATAGGCCATGTGCCGTACTTTTGCAAGGTACCAACGGCTAGAACACCAGTTATTTGTAATACCGAGTCCAAAACACACGTTCTACAACACGTTTGCAAGAAGTAAATATCAACTCTATCGCCACACACATGATGTTATGGGCTATGCGTACGTTGAGGCCACAATATTCTGACGGTCTGTCTCAGGACATATAGCTGGCACTGCCTAACAAACCTCGGTATCGTTGTGAGCTGAAAGACAAAGCGGGGGTTGCGGAAGTTTCGCACTGACTGTAGATCTTATGAATTACTACTGGCAGACGTTATCCCGTGTGATTTGACTGGGGCAATAAACTGTGGTGATCACTGCAGAACGTCGATCTATGCCGTGAACTCTGAAGCCCGCCGTTTATTATCTGTATAAGGTTATCTCGATGCGGAGCAAAATGTCCAAAGCCGCGATGACCATTTTCCCGAAGTGGCTTGGTCCAAGTCAGCGGATCGGATAGATCGTAAGACCCGTTGTCGTCTATCGATAACTTTGACTTTGATAGTCGAGACACTAAGACAATGATTTCTGTTGCAGATCCAAGCATCTTCAAGGATGAGCTGTGTTATTGGTTCACAATTTTGGGGGTCTCCATCATAGAAGCTTGAACTGATGACACGAAACACAAGGAATCCAGTAGCTAGTTGTTGCATCAAGTAACGGTCAGACTCAGCAGTACCAACGATAGTTTAGCTTTGCCAATCACGGAAGCAATCTTCACCCGTCAGCTATCATACATTTCTACAAAAGATTGAGGTCCGCGCCAGGCTAATGCAAGCCCCCAACTGCTTATTGTAAAGATCTCTCTCTTCTACAACCTGCAGCTGATCAGTAATCAACTTACTACACTTCTCCATTGGCTCAATAGATAGTTACCCTACCCATGCACCCCTCCGACAGCACGGGGAGGTACGGTAATTATTTACTCCCCAAGCTGATTATAGCCTGGCTAGTCTTGCTAAATAATTCGGAAAGCCACGGGGGATGAAACTCAAGAATCCTTGTTCACCAGATAAGTTCATCTCAAGCTAATCCTAGTGTATCATCATAAACTGCTACATTTTTCTGGTCATCTTTCATATCATTCTACGGCAGAGAAGAAAGAAGACTGTTTAACCACCATGGTACATAATGGAGTTGGACGGTTGCTGTTATAGTTTGAAGATATGTGATACATAAAAATATGTAATGCAAGAAATATAACCAGAAACTGGGACGAAAATAAGATACATCAGAATTGGGACCCGAGAGCTTCACGAGGAATGACATGCGGCATTCATCTGCATCGTTGCTGCTTCCCATACACAATCACATCCAACTTAACAGATATCCTGGTAGTCACCAATTGTAGGGCAAACGACGGTAGTCTTGCAAACAGGGTTGGGGAAGCCTTGGAAGTAACCAGGACAAAATTCGGCCGTGAACCGGTCTTCCATGTACTCTGACCATGTGGCGGCAGGGAAACACTGCGAACGATACAATCAGAAATTGATCACATTCAGGTCTTTGATAAAGTATGCTTACATAGTCTTGGCCGTCGAGTTTGACGATGCTGCCTGCAATGTACTGGCAGTATCCGGATACGTTGGTCTCTCCGGCATCATTGGCACAAGCGCAGGCCACGACCTCTTTTCTGGCTGCTTTGGCTTCAGGTGCGGGGGCTGCAAGAGCAGCAGGAATTGCGAGAAGAACGGTGAGAATGTTGATAGTGGAGAACATTGTTGCGAGTAATATATTGAGAAGCTGGGAGAGAAGTTGTGTTTGCTGTAGTTATGTAGATGGCTTGGTAGGATGAAGAACGAAGGTAGGTATTAATGAGCAGACGGACTACTTTTATAACTGAACGAATCCATCTTGGCAGGTTCACACATTATCTTGTTAAGTCGTAAACAAAGCATCGTAATCATTTATAATGCCTCTTGAAAACAGATTTGGAGATTCGTCCGAAATATGTTGAATAGCATGACTCGAACTGCTAACAACATTGTAAGTTTCTGGAAATACTGCCTTGCTAGGTTGCAGCATATCCTGTATCGGGTAGGAATAGTCCGCTACATATAAAAGCATCCTCTAAATACGACCAAGATTTACTGATATAAAGGTCAACCACACGTGATTTTATCCCACTCAGGGACCGACCATTGTTTGGCCTCTACCGCGCCACTTAAAAACATTCATTTGCGGAACGGAATCATCTCTAAAGGGCTGGTGGATATGCGAGGGTGTAATGTTACGTTTATGTATCCTTGCCGCCCCAGGTCGATCCTACCCCAGGGTAGGAATGCAGAACGGGTGAACACAGGACATATTGTTAATGCTAGCTATCATACAAGCTTGTTAAGCTTGATCCGCTCCCGTGCGGGGAAGTTGGATGGGCTATCTCTTAAGCAACGTGTTATATCCCGGGGTAGCGACAGGCTTCTAATCAGTTACCTGATCTTCGTCAGCAAATCATACGACTAGTTGTTTACTTTAAGCACCACAGTATATCCGCAACTTCGTGACAAGTCAATCCAGTATATGTTTGTAGGTCGGGGAGTAGCATGATATCGACCTCTGGCTAAACCCACGCCACTCGCAACGCCGTGTTCCATTTTGGTAAACACACTTCTTGGCAACATCGGTAGTTTGACTAAAAGTTATGCAGCTATGCACGTATAGATTATCCCAATGATTAGTTGTACTTCACTCTCTTGAGTCGTTCATCTTCTTACACCGCAAGAACTGCATTCATATACTCGGATTTCTAAGCAAAATGCGAAGTCATAAACCTTCCATTCTATCGTGTACTCATGAGATATCTAATTTACCAAAACACCAATACTAAAAACTCACCGAATCAAACTACCCATATCTATGTACCATTCGAGGTGCAGTTGGGACTTGCGAAACTCCTCCTGTCTGATCAAATGACGGCGGATTTGGCGCATCGCTAAGACTTCCACTTCGAAGTTTCGCTTCTCTTTGTCTTTTTGCTTTGGTTTTCTTCTTTACGCAAAGGCCAATACAACAAAGCGACAGGATAAGAAGGACACCGCCAACTGAAGCTGCGGTCGCAATGACAGCTGTGCGATTGTTCTCAAACCAACTTCCTCCTTCGTCACCACCATCAGGACCATCACGATCATCGCAGCTCTGTTCGTCTATAGGACATTGACCTGAACTTCCATCACAACGCTCCTCTGGATCGCAGTCTGCGGTGCTTTCTCTGCATACCCTGCCGCTGCTAGCAACGCGACACTCACTGGTACAACATCCATCGGTGTCTGGATCACACTCGGCGCCGTTTCGAAGTTGGCAGGTGTCTGGATTGCAGCAGGAATCTGAAGGACATCGCCTCGCACCGCCGCAGTCACATGTCTCTCCAGCCTCAACAATTCCATTGCCACACTGGCTATCGTTGATATCAGGGACATCGTCCTCACTCACAAGACAACTTGTGTCAATGTGCTCCTCACCGATGCCGGTGCAGATACTCCCAATGGTACAGGGCGAGAACTCTTCGAGTGCTGGGTTGCTTGATGGGTTCATGATGTACTGGTTCCGCGCATCGCATGTTGATCGACTGAGTGGACAACAGTCGTCGGAGCGAGAGTAGCCATCACCACACTCGCTGGACGTGCAGTCATGAGCGGCACCAAAGTTGTGTGCCACCTCATGTGCAAACACCTGCCACTCTGCTCCCGTGCGAACTACCACATTTGCGGATGCGGTACCTCCACTCCCCCAGCTTGATCCTCGCGATCTGTTACACAGACTTCCAATCCAGGCAATGCCAACTGTAGTGCCGCTTCTGCAAGCCGTCAAGAGGGACCATACTGCGTTGTCGTCACGTATCCTGCTTCTCCACCTGGTGAATAGGTTCAGACGACTGTTGATTGTTATACGCGCGGTGCATGGGAGATTCCAGGGCATTGAGCTTGGCGCATCGGAAGGACAGGATGGGTCGGCCATGGTCAGATTCTGGATCGCCAAAGCAATGTTGAACGTGTCTTCGTACACCTGAGATGCAACATTGACTAGTGAGATGATGTTGTCGCGAGCATCTTGCATGCTGTCAAACTCAGCCGTGTAAGAGCAGTCAGCAGCGATTCCTACTAGGGCGACTCGTCGTGATGTTGGACATCCGTCAGTCGAACCAATGTGATCTACGGGTTCAAACCAATCATTTGGGCTTTGTCGACGGGTGAAACCAGTCAAAGGATTCGACGTCGCTTTATCTTCGTCTTGAGAAGGCTCTTCGGATGCAAGTTGCTGCGAATCAAATCTTTGCGCTCCACAACTTGGCGTTTCTGTCGCCGATCGTTGCAGAATAGCATCATGCTCTCTGCCGACTAACTCTTTCCAGACTATCATCCTTCGTTTCGATTCACTTTGGTTTTTCGTTTCCAGTCGTCGTGTTCTTCGATAATTGGAGTCGAGTGAGATATGGTGATAGGCGCCGTCGTTGGTAAAAGTACCTTCGAGTACATGTCGTCCCTCCCGATATCGTACCATTATCCGCGCCCATCCTACCCTCCGTTGTGTTTGCTTCTCCTCATCGTTTACGAACGCAACGCCCTTGTATAGTAGGGGACTTCTGCCCTTCAAGTCTAAAACCTGGCCATACTTTTTATTTGGCTTGAGATGCTCGATAGTTGTTTTTTGTGTCAACACATGTCGAGATGGCTGCAAGGTAAGTGTAATTCGTTGTCGCTCATACGGAACTTCAAATTCAACCTGGAATGAAGAAGCAGCCCCGATAGTGTGAGGATCATGTGAAAACTCAAGCTTCTCAATAGTCGCCGATTGATCAGCTGTGTCTCTCACTCTCGATAGCGCTGGTGATGTCAGTAAAGTTGAGTTTGATAAGCTACGTCAGCCTAGTCTTGGCGCAGATTACTCACCTTGTACTTGAAATAAAGGAAAGAATTGCAAGATAAGTAATAGTAAAATGTTCAAGATACTCATTGCTACTTGACAAGATAAGATGTCTTTCACGATGAAGAGTTGTTTGAGAAAAGCAGATGACTGAAACGGAAATGTACTGGAATTCTGTCTAACATATAAGAGGCTCATGGATCTGGCCCCCATCTATGACACGGGGATTGGGGCATGGGTCTTGGCCAGTTAGCGAAGCCAAGACCCTAAGTATCCTCGGCGGGATCGGCCTCTTTCAAGGCAGCTCAGCCACTTGGGTGTCGTCAGTGCTATGTGTGTGCCTTGTACTTTATGTATGTTTCACAGGCTGAGAGGCTCGGAGAGCGAAGAGCGCGAGCTTTTACTATATGCGACCAGTTGGAGCGCTGGTTTTCAAGAGGATGATATCCAGTAATAGAAGTATCATACAACGTATTCTACATTGGAGATTTATTTGTTTTCATTTACGGACCGTGGATAAATCCTACGGCTTGAATAGCTTTGTACCTGTCATGGAAGAAATAACCTTACGCGTAACGTTGAATAAGCTTAAAATTCCGATACACTACATGATGCCGTAAGTCCGGGATCCGGAACCCGTCATCCATGGATCTGGAGATGGAATATGAGGGGAACGGAGTTGCTGACAAAAGTCTTGGTTTAATTCCGAAAGGCAAAAACATAAAAAAGGACCCTTGTCCACAAAGAGAATTCAATGACGCCCAAGCTGACGTACGCCTGTTCTTGGCACTTAACATGTCAGCATCACCTTATGTCCGTGTGGTGTCTTTGAACAAAAGCCACTCTATGTAGTGGAATTCCAAGACAATAAGTCTTTCTTGGTAATGATCTCGTATTTTTAAAAGGCTTGATTGGTAACTGAAACTCTGATCTTGAGGCTGTGGTTGATGTGGGATGGATCTTATTATGCAGGTTGCTGACAAGGCTTGTACAGAACAGGAACTGCCGAGCTTTGGGGGCCAAGAATCATAATGCGTTAATAAAAAGGCCGAAATCGAGGCTGTGGGAGAAACCTTGACCGTGGAGAATAACGAGCCATCCCGCTTTGCAGCGCCGCGGCAGAAACAATACTGACTCGTACAACTCTTCTCATACTCATTCCCAGAAGCGTTTCAAAATTAATTACAAAGCACATGGCAGTGCCTGCGCGGCATGGCGTTGATGGTCTCCATCGAAGTATGCACCGAAGACAGCCACTAAACTCTATGACGCCAGTCCCAAGACCCGAATCAATCAGTAAGTGATTGATGTCCAGGACCCAAACCCCATCTGTTAGTGAAATCATTAAGTGTGCTTCAACAGTCGGAACCAAGTTCTGGGCGCATATTTCGCTTTTAGACTTCATCATTCGCATCTGATTGGAGCATGTCTCGGCGGTGTAGTGTAGCCAAGACGGCTTGGTGTCATCACCTTTTGTCGTAGTCGCCAAGGATGATATCCAGGGTAGTATTCCAAGTGATTCGCAGCCAAGGTGATGCAAGTTGGATGTGACTTCAATCTGTTGCATATTGCCGGAGAATTAGTAAGACTCTACATTATCTGTCAACGTCAAGCGGAGGAATGTGTAGCATTATGGACCCTTAGGTTCAGGTAGCTTATCTAATAGAGAACAAGCTGTGCGCACAGTAGCTAGCTGTCTGTTCCACCTGCAATTATACAGAATAATATCACTCATGGCACACTCCACCAACTCTCATGGATATCCTTGAGGTTAACTTTGCCTGGCTCATGCAGATAAAGCGTCATGTCCGAATCCCGATCCTGCTCTTTTTTTGTCCACCCATTACCAAAATACCACTGGAAGCGATTACTACCACCAGCCAAGTACTCGTACTCGAAGTCTTCCCAGCGTGGTTCTCGGCGCACTATGGTTAAGTGAGTAGCACTCCCCGGCCACACACCATGGATACGCCCACCAGGTTGTCCGCCGTTGTACCAAGAGCTGCAGTTCTCCGAGAGTGTAGTAGAGGCGAAGAAAGAGTCTGCATACTCCAAGAAGTCATCGGCAGCCTTTTTGGATGCTACGATGGACTTTATGCCCTCTCGGGATATCTTGCGGAGGATCTTGGCAAAATATGCGACCTGCGTCTCGGCAGCGTGGGGTACTGTCCCAGATGGTCCGGTGCCATGCGGGCCCGCGAGGAAGAATAGGTTCGGGAATCCGGGGGTGGCCACTCCGAAGTAGGTGTAGGGGAAGCCGTGGCCTTTTTCTTTGCCCCAGACGTCGCCGATGGAGGTTCCGTTTGCGCGAATCTCGAAGGCAGGAATCATGTCGCGGTTTGCGCCGGTGGCACAAAAGATGGCTTCGACATCACGCTGCACGCCATCAGTTGTCTCAATGCCGGTGGCAGTGAATCGTGCGATGGGCTTTGTGATATAGTCCACGTTGTCCTCGGCAATGGCTTCCAGATATCCAGGCCCTGGGGTCAGACGTCTACAGTTGGGTGAGAAGTCCGGCACAATGACATCGAGAAGCTCGGGCTTCTTGGCCAGCCTCTTCTTCATGATGTCGATAAACTGAGCTTTGAGTTGCTTGCTCGTCTCAGAGTTGCGGATGAAGCCGTCGAAGCCACGCCAGTATTTGTCCTCGGTAGTCTTCCGGAACTTCAAGTATGTTTCTGGATCTTGGAAGGTGGCCTTGAGATCCTCTGGAATCGGCTGCGGCTCGAGTGTGCGATCATCGCCGGCCCAAGAATTGGCAATCCATGTTTTTCCTCGGACGTAGTGGTCAAGGTGCCCTGCACTCTTCTGCAAATTCGCAACAAGCTGTATGCCACTGGCTCCGTTACCAATCACAGCAATTTTCTTGCCTTTTAGATCTGCCGACGGGTCCCAGTTCTGGGCGTGTCGGAGGAGGCCTTGGTACTCAGACATGCCTGGGTAGTCTGGTAGCTTCCACGCATTGAACCGTCCAGTGGCAGTGAAGACAACGTCGGCTGTCTCTACTACAGTCGTGGTAGTTTGCTCTGACTGATTCCGCTTGTGCAGGGTCAACGTCCACTTCGATTCCTCGGAGTTCCAGTCAATGCTCTTGACGTGGTGTCCGAATTTGGCGTATTGATAGACGTTGTACTTCTTGGCGACGCCCTGCCAGTAGTCACGAATTTCTGCGCCAGGCGCAAACTCATCGGACCATTTCTCGTTGGGAGCAAACGTTGACTGGTAGACGTGCGAGGGAATGTCGCAGCGCACTCCTGGATATGTGTTTTCGAGCCATGTTCCTCCCTAAGAGATGTCAACATGGTTTGAACGGTGGTATAGTTTTGTGAGAGCCCTACAAAGTCATAGTTCTTGTCATAGATTGTAAGTTGAATGCCGGGTACCTTTTCCGGTAGTAGAACCCCAGCAAGAATCCCAGACAGACCACCACCGATAACAGCGACTCGCAATTGCCGCGGCTCATCAATGTATCTGTCAATCAAAGGGAGCTTTGCTTTAGGATTGACATATGGTTGCGGCTCTGAGGGCTTCTGTAGCCCGATGGGCAAGCCGGTCACTGTGCCCAAGCTGCTGTCACCGGCTACATCGTGCCGGGACTCGACTAAATCAGTAGCATCGCCCATGGTAAATTGTCCAGATATTGAATTGAGATTTTTAAACTCGTCACTTTGTTTCCAATTGATATGAGCGATTTGTACCGTAGTCGATAATATAGCCAATTCAGGTATTAATCTAGACCAGGGACGGGATAGATATCATAGCGTGCCCACCCCGCTCAATCACATCATGACAATCACCCAGCACGACAACACATTGTCGCAAAATGGCAATCTATGGCGTGCTTGGCCTAGATCATCAACCCCTGAAGATTGGCCGCCAATGGGTGTGACAACTGCCGATCGAATATTTCTATAACTGGACATGACGGCAACCCGGTTCCTGGTATTCTTTAACGAGGTAGATTACAGAACATATCGGGACTTTCCGCTCCTGCTACACTTGACTTCACGAACAACACCATATTCAACATGGCGAACGAAAATGCATCTGGCCATGAGCCGGGCCAATACCCAGGTTTGTTCAGCTGAACTGTCCTTGATTGTCAACATGAGCTCATCTATAGCAGTCAAGTGGTATCGGTCGACCTTCTACAACATGACCGTTCTTGGTCTTTGCAACCTTGCTGCACCGGGAATCTGGGGTGCAATGAACTCCTTAGGTGCCGGAGGAGCCCAAGAGCCATACTTAGTAAACACCGCCAACGCCCTGACCTTCTGCCTCATGGTCCTCAGCTGCTGGGGCGGCAGTGTCCTGGTCCACTACATTGGCATCAAGGGAGCTCTCATCTTTGGAACGTAAGTGCTCAATCGGTAGACCCGACAGGAATCTATACTGACCACCACAGCCTTGGGTACGCGCCGTATGCTGCTGGGCTGTACACCAACAATCGCTTTGGTACCGAGTGGCTCGTCATCCTAGGAGCTGCACTCTGCGGCATCTCAGCCGGCGTCTTCTGGATGGCCGAAGCTGCAATTGCCATTGCGTATCCTGAGCCATGGAACAAAGGCAAAGCTCTCGGCTACTGGCTTACATACCGCCTGAGTGGCCAGATTCTCGGTGGTGCCATTAATCTCGGGCTCAACGCTGATCGCAATGAGGCAGGTCAGGTCTCATACACCGTATTCCTCATTTTCATCGCTATGCAAGCTTCGGGACCGCTGGTTGCTCTGTTTCTAAGCCCGCCCAACAAGGTTGAACGCACGGATGGGAAGAAGGTTGATCTGTCCATCGTCAACAACCCTTGGCTCGAGACCAAGAAGATCACCCGCCTTTTCTTCACAACTAAGTTCCTTCTCATCGTGCTCTACATCGGAGCAGTCGTCTTTTCCGAAGCGGTCTTTTTTACTTATCTGTCTTGTACGTTGTCAATGCTGCCCCTTACAGAAGCTTGCTGACAATCCTCTCCAGTATGGTTTACAGTACGATCTCGAGCACTTGGCTCCTTCGTCTCTGGTATTATCGCTGTGATCGGTGGCAACATTCTCGGGGTATGTCATGAATCTTTCGAGACACACTGAACTTTTCTGACATCTCAGGCCTGGCTCGACCGAACATCAATTCCGCTGAAGCGCCGGACTAGAAGCGCGTTCTGGGTTCTGATCATACTGCAAGGCGGATGGTGGACCTGGGCAACCATCCTCGTCACCCGCTTCAACATATCTCAACCCACCTATGACTGGTCCAGTCCCGGCTTTGGTGCAGCGTTTGCTATATTCGTCTTCCTTACATTCGGCTTCCAGCTGAACTATCTCTTCCTGTAAGTTCACTCGACACACCTGGGCCATCCAAGCTGACCGTCCATCTGCAGCTACTTTGTCGTTCAGAACCTGGCTTCTGACGAGGCAGAGATTGTGAGGTACGCTGCTTTACTCCGTGGCACAGAGTCAGCATGGCAAGCGATCAGTTACGGCACCTCGTCCATCCCCATCATGGCCCGTGTCGGAGGTGTCTACTTCAACCTTTCACTTTGGGCTGTGTCCATCCTCCCTGCCTGGGCTGTTATTAAGCACTTTGGCAATACTCCCTATGATTTGGATGTTGATGAAACCAGCACTCCTTCGAGCGAGGATGTCAAGCTCAAGGGATCCGCGAAGGTCACATCCAGCAACGAATAGGTCCGTGATGCTGCCTTGTAATTATTGAGCTTCAAGTAGATAGCTGTCCCAGTTGATAACATCATGAATCTATCACGAAGACGGAAGCAAAGTTTACAGGTCAAATGACTTGATTACTCATACCAAGCCTTTGGGTTCTGGCTTCCTCGTCTATGACTTTTTCCACGAGGCGTGTTTGGCCGTGTTGCGTTCATCTCATGGTTCTTAATCACGTTGCCCAAGCACCAATGTACCATTGTAGACTTCTGAATCTCAGAGGTTACATAGCGAGCTGACGTTCATGACGATCCCTTGTATGTTCTCTTGTGGACTGCGAGTCAACTATCGTAACCATGACTATTCGTGGTCGCTACGATTGAGAATACCATGGTATTCACAGTCTTGAAACACCAGCAAGGTCAAGCACAATCTTCTTCAGAAATTTTAGATTCTCTATGACGATACCAACTCTACCTATTCTATAGCTTTACAACCATCTTACCACCGCTGATCTCGCCTCTCCTCATTTTGTCCAGGCTGGCGTTGATGCTCGACAAGCCATCACCAACGCTGGCGATCGTCGGATACGTAAGAGCGTTGTTCTGTAGTAGCCTTCCAAGCCACGTTGTTAATGCCCTGCCTACTTCCGGGCTTTCATGAAAGAGCTTGATCGGGATCGTGTGCAGTGTGAGATTACTACACTGGATCTTCGGAGCCGAGCACAGAGCGACGATGTGAACATGCGGTGGCAGCAAGCTCTCACTAGTGTCAGACGTGCCGCCGGCAGGTATCTGAGGCTCTGGGATGCTTGGAGTTTCGCAGAGGGCATCGATCAGGAAGGTAGTTGTCTCTTTACCTCTTGTATCCAATCCGAACCTCTTTCTGCCCCTCGTGCAGGACCGAATGATCTCAATAGCTCTCTGGGGATCGTGACTATCGATCACAAGATCTGGTTTGACGGAGTGCTCTTTGTATAGCCTCGAGCCGTGCTTTGCTGCGTCAACCACAACTGCAACCCTTAGCCCTGCGAGCTTTGCTAATTGGGCGCTGAGTATTGCTGATGTCGACGAGCCTGTAAACCATTAGGTATGGCCATCCCTGGAACGCTTGCTGTGCTTACCTCCCCAGATAACGAACCAGTCCCCGGCCTCTGGGCGATATTGCCATGGAATCTGCTGGGCAATCTCCTCGCGGACATCTTTAGGAAGAGAGTCAACCTTCAAGCTGTCTACGACTTGGCGCATATCCGGACCGTTATCCACAACCGTGAAGTCTACACCGAGACAAATGCCGAGTGCAACTGCTGCCGTTATAAAGGCGACGCCGATAGTTGATCCTTGCTCGAATGAAACATGGCTAGGGAGCCGCACGATATTGTAGCTATTGGCCACAACGTGTTCTTGATAAGCGCCCTTGCGACTATCACGGTAGTCTGTTGAGATGGCAATTACCTGGCCTAATGTAAGTATCTATTTTGTGCAGGGCATGGTGGTGACACCTACTCGGTCGCCTTTTGCCCAACCAGAACGGGCATCTGCAGTCCGAACGAGGAGTCCACTGAGCTCTCTCCCTGCGACTTGCGGAAGCTCAGGTATACCAAAACCAAAGTCTCTGGACTACGTTCAGCTTGTGAATGTTTGGTGGGAATCCCTGCATTACTTACGGTCCTCTCCAGTCAATTGGATTCAAGCCTACGGCTCTGTTTACTATGAGAACCTCATGGCTCTGCAAGTCCGCAGGCACAGGATGATCATCAACCAACCGGTAAGGCTGGTGAGCGCCATACAGAAGGACTGCTTGCTGTGTCGTCGGAACAATATAATTGTCCTCATCTTTTGTCGGAGCTGCCTGTGTACTCTGGCTGTTTGACCTCGAGAGAAGCTTTACTGCCTTCTGGCCACAATTCAAGAACCAAGTAATCATATTGCGTCGTTTATGGCTTTGCGTAGGTTCCTACAAAGCAATAGCGAGTAGGACATTTAAAACGACATTGAGTGAACTGTCGCGGCTTCTTTCCGACACTAGTGGCTTTTACTGGACATCGTATCCATGTCGCGATAACATTAGGAGCTTGTGCAAGATGTAAATTAAATGGCGTGACGGCCTAAAATGGCGATGCTGTAGATTCCCTCATATCACGCAATTCGCACCATTGCAGATTCGTGGAATCGACACTAAAAGCGGGCCTACGTCAACTGCCGGATAGTGAGAACTCCATGATCCGATAGCTTTATCGGAAGCCAAAAGACTCTATAAGATCTTGGGCATGATTTGCATGGCTTCACACTTGACCAAATCAACTGCCTAGAATATTCCTTACTCAACAAAAAAAAAAAAAACATCAACCGAAATGTCTGCGCAGGAGAACACCAAGGAGGGCAAGAAGAGTCTCATCCTCAATGCCTTCGTTGAAATGTGTAAGTTTTTGTTTGCCGCTGCGAGTGACGGAGTATACTGATGAGGCATTGACAGGTAGTGGGCACCAGTCGCCTGGTCTCTGGCGCCACCCGGATGATCAGTCATGGCGGTTCACTGACATCGAGCACTGGACAGACCTCGCAAAGCTGCTTGAGGAGGCCAAGTTCCACGGTGTCTTCATTGCAGATGTCCTAGGTAAATATATTTAACGATACAGCTTTGAGATCCTCTGACTAAACATGACCAGGCGGATATGATGTCTACAAGAAGTCACTTGACCCTGCTATCATTTCAGGAGCTCAATGGCCTGTCACAGAACCGCTTTCGATCATCCCGGCTATGGCCGCTGTGACCAAGAACATCAGCTTCGGCGTGACAGTCTCAACAACCTACGAGCAGCCGTTTCACTTGGCTCGAAGACTGTCTACACTTGACCATTTGACCAAGGGAAGGTTTGTGACCCTCAAGCTGAAATGACCATCGCTCTGCTATGTCAAGCTAACGGATTGAAACAGAGTTGGTTGGAACGTATGAGAAGATAGACATCACTAAACAATGCCCACTGCTGACTGTGCGTAGATTGTCACAAGCTACCTGGACTCTGCTGCTCGCAACCTTGGTCGACAAGAACAGCTAAGCGTACAGCCACCCCATAAAGATCCACAAACTTGAAACAACAATGACTAACATTTATCAGCACGACGAACGGTATGCCATAGCTGAGGAGTACCTGGAAGTTATGTACAAGCTCTTCCAGTCCTCTTGGCGTGACGACGCCGTCAAGCTGGACCGTGAGGCAGGTATCTACACCGACCCGTCGCGCGTGCGAGAGATCGGGCACAAGGGTAAGTACTTTAACGTGGCTGGCCCTCACATCGTCAACCCCAGTCCCCAGCGCACACCTGTCCTGCTGCAAGCTGGAGCTTCAAAGGCTGGTAAGCTCTTTGCTGCTCAGCACGCCGAGGGAATCTTCACTTCGGCTCATGCTCCTGCCGTAGCGAAGAAGAACATTGCGGAGATCCGGCAGACGGCCAAGGATACTTTCAACCGGGATCCGAGCAATATTAAAGTTCTTGCGTTGGTCACTCCCATTCTTGGACGCACCGAGGAGGAAGCAAAGGCAAAGTACGATGACTACAAGCAGTATGCTTCGCTTGAGGGAGCGCTGTCGCTGTTTGGAGGCTGGACTGGCATGGATCTGAGCCAGTACGGTGATGACGAGGAGCTCAGAGAGGTGGAAAGCAATGCTGTTAAGTATGAATCCCGCTCTGCATCGGTTCCTTTATTGTGCTGACAATTCATCAGATCTACTGTTGAGGGCTATGCTCGCTTCTCGCCCGTCAACTCGAAGTGGACCAAGCACACTGTGGCAGAGCATGTAAGTCTCGGTGGCAACGGACCGTTGCTTGTCGGCACACCAGCCCAAGTCGCGGACAGCCTCGAGGAATGGGTTGCTGAAGCTGGCGTTGACGGCTTCAACTTTGTATGTTTATCGCATGGCTGTTAACTTGCCCGTTGCTAACTTGATCGTAGGGCTATGTTCTCTTCCCTCAATCCTTTAAGGACATCTCTGATCTACTGATACCCGAGCTACGAAGCAGAGGACTCTTCTGGGATGACTATGCTGTGCCTGGAGGCACCTACCGCGAGAACTTCTACGGTATTCCAGGGCAGAAGTACCCATTGAAGGAGCACGTTGCTTCATCGCACTTATGGTCTGCTTCTGAAGATAATTAAACACAAAACACCTAAGTAGATTATTTATAGTCGGTAGAAATGTATTTGTTTATTCATCTTTAGCTTTAAACTGAAGCCCAAGCCGTCTCGATGTTCCTGGAAAATTTCCACTAGAAGATCTGTAGATCAAGCACTCAATAATTCATATCATGGGTATTTCTCATTATGCAGACTCTTCAAATATACGGATCATTCCTCCAAGATGGCCCAAACTGCTGAAGATGTTCTGGGTGGACATTCTTCACGTCCCACTCGTGCGAAGTACAGCCATCTCTCACCAGATTATTCTTCTATCACCAAGCAATCCCGTAAGCCAATCATCTTCAACAGGCATGGCAATGTCGTTTGTGCGCCTCTGCTTCATTCTCTCCACGGCTTCAGTACATACGTCCGTAAGCATACCAGATATCTTGCACGGCCTATCTTTGAAGTGTTTCTGGAACCACACAAGCGCCTTTTCGATACGGTCTGTATCCTGGGCAAAGTCCGCGTGCCGAGGATCTTTCAGGTTGTTTGCCGTGAGTAGCACCATCGCTGAGATATATGTGCACGTAGCAAACCTAGACATGTCAGCTATTGTCATCGCTAAGAGAAACTCGGTCCTACCACTTCAGCCAGCTGTATTTCTGGTGCAGCTGCTCATACAATATCATGTAGTTCCTCGCTTCTCCGATCATCGCAGTCCACTCATTTGGAAGTTCTAGTACTTCTGTTCCTCTTCCATACTCACGTATACTCCCTACCCATTGCTCATCCCAAGCGTGAGATCTGGTAATGAGACTCAGACAAAGGAGACTTCGCGTATGAAGGATGCAAAAAAAGGCCGCGACTGAAGGATTGTTACTCGTAGTGGTGACTACGTTAGCCCCATTGAAGTCTGGAGGGACTGATGCTTTCCAATCATCAAGAGCCCTGACAATTCTTTCCCTTGATATCTTTCTTTCTTCTGGAGTCCGTTTTGACGCGCGTGTGGAGTAGAGGTGATCGTATACGTTGCCTTGTATATTGGCAAGCTGAATACGAGAAAGGAAATAATTCAGCCTCATACTTCCATCCACTGTAGTAACGATGCCTGATTCAGTATTACTGTCACAAACTCCCGGCAGTTCCATGGGTAAGTCCAGGTCGATGTCGTCGTCAAGTTGCACCGAAGGCTGTTGTGCCCGCAGACTTAGGTCTTTGTCCACTATGTAGGCCAACCAAAAGACATTGGCATGTTGTCTCTGCTCGCTTAGGCTCAAATGCTCGGTGGATAAACGGTTATGCAATCCCATTTTATGAATGAGTCGGATAGCTGCTGAGATAAGGACCAATGCTGGTGTTATATCGTCGGCTGTCTGTAGCAACATGGCCATGCCAATCAATGTCTGAATATTGACTATTCCGGTTTCGCCAAGTGTTACAGTCCATATGACCGATTGAGCTTTTTTTATGTAATCGTTTGTTGAGCCATAATCGGAGTCCAACTCGCTGTGATCAGGCATTTGTTGACGTGCTAGCGCTAGTACAACATTGATTGCAGCCCATGATAGAGGATCACGCTGTTGTGGCTGAACAGCGTATGTTTCACCGATAAGGCGCAGAAGTGAGTCAGGATGAAATAGCGGCAGCATTGAGTTGAAAGTATTGAGAAAGACTCCAGTCATATGCATGGTTTGTTGTAGTGAAGGGAGTTCCATGGTGTTAGTTGAAATCCCAGCATCCGTTAACTCATCGCTTAAGAGCATATCCCGCGGTCGCGTTCGAATCAAAATTGATTCTTCTTGTTCCCGGTACTCAGCCTGCAATCGCATGTCAGTGACGCCTCAATTTTGAACATATTCGCAGGACATACGAGCTGCTCCTGCAATTGCTCCATTTGTGCCTGCAGGCTTCGAATTTCTTCTGCTTCTGATCGTTGAACGCCTTGCTGCGCTTTGGGCTTCCATTTCCTACTTCGGACCATGTGAGTACAAGAAGTCTTGTAATTGACGCAATTTGAACATTGCGGCTGTTGC
The DNA here is from genome assembly GCA_013618295.1 of Fusarium armeniacum. Taxonomy (NCBI): domain Eukaryota; kingdom Fungi; phylum Ascomycota; class Sordariomycetes; order Hypocreales; family Nectriaceae; genus Fusarium; species Fusarium armeniacum. The sequence goes on along the minus strand of JABFER010000017.1, from coordinate 88,878 downwards.
CCGTCGCACTTGATCTTTCGAGTGTAGCAAAGATCACACGCCTGGTTTGGTAAGCATGGTGCTGTTGTCTCGGCTTATCACTCTACCTTTCGTGGACGATTGATAGGCTGCATTCTGGTTTTCAGCTAGGGACGGCAGTCACTGGAAAAGTTGTTTTCTATGTTGATGATGGATTGATGAGTTGTACAGCTGTTCCACGGAATTTGTCTAAGGTAAGATATGTCGATACGTCGTTGACGGAGAGTAAAGTGTAATCAGCGCTTCCGCGGAAGCTGACCAAGCAAGACTCTCACATAAAGTCCAGCCAATCACGACAATATCTATGTCACTATTCCTCTTTCAGACTCCATGGTAATATAACTCTTCCATCCTTCGACAAGAGATAGCTAGACATTGTATTCGGCGTTGTTGATGCTTAGTGGACACATCAAACACGTGCTTTGTTCCACTTGACGGAGCTCAACGTCGTCGAGCCCGCCCTTTGACTATTTCCGCGTTTGCCATTTCATCGGTCATTTATCCAAGCTTTCAGCGATCAGCGTAGAGTGTTTGCGGGGTAACGCAGGGATGCTTTAAAGGTCAAAAGTCCACCAGTAGAACGTAAGACCATACTGTAACCTCGTATATGCCAGTTCATAAGAACAGAGCACTATTACATCTTCCCCGCACATTTTGCCGGCAGCAAGCTCCAGTTGCTGGTATAAACACCGGACCGACGCGGACCGTGAACAGCGTTGATATAGGTATCGAATTGACGATCCCGGCTAATAAGTGAATGCTGTATGTAACGTCGCCAGATTCGTTTACTTGGCAGCGCAGACTGAGATGCGCACGAATCTTGTTCTTCTGATCGTCATCAGTAACTGCCATTGATCGATACCGTCGTAGCGATCGTCGAGTCGAGGTATCATTCTATGTGAAATGACCGAGGCAGGTATCACCTAAATGGAGAGCTTTCCTGTGATCGTCGCGATGGGGACAGCTGTGATCCTTTAAATACGCATTGACCCTTGAATCTTTGATCGCAACGATAGTCTTCTTCCTAGAGACTGATTCATAGTACTAGAAGACTATTGAGTGAACCCGGAGGTATCGTTCTTCTTTGCACATTAGCAATGATCACACTACCCCCAAAGGCTACTGCTCTTGTGGCACTTGCCTGCGCCTTGTTCCCCGTCAGCACAACTGCCCAAGCCAATGGCCCATACGAAGCAACATGGGAATCAACAGACAAACACAACGCCGCACCCGAATGGTACCGCGATGCCAAGTTTGGTGTTTACTGGCACTGGGGAGCTTTCACAACCGCTCAGTACGCCAGCGAATGGTATCCTCGCAACATGTACGAGCCCGACTCGGATCAGCGAAAGCATCACACAGAAACCTACGGACCGCCTGAAGAATGGGGCTACGAGAACTTCATCAAAGGCGCAAAGGATAAGAAGGGCAACTTTGTGCAGTTCAAACCTGTCCTCAAGTCCGAAGGTGGCGAATTTGACCCTGAAGCCATCATGAAGGTTGTCAAAGCCTCCGGTGCTCGGTTTGCTGGACCTGTAGCCGAACATCATGATGGCTTCTCCATGTGGGATAGCAAGGTCAATCAGTGGAATCCAGTCAACTATGGCCCCAAGCTAGACTTGGTTAAGCTCTGGGCAGATCTCGTACGAGAAAACGGCATGAAACTTGTTGTCGCCATGCATCAGGCGTACAACTATAACGGTTTCTTCCAGTGGGCGCCAAAGACAAACGACACGAGCCTACAGAAGCTGCTTGGTCAACTACCTCGAGAAGAGGAAGATCAGCTCTGGTTCGACAAGCACCGCGAGATGTTAGACCACGTTCAGCCTGACATCATCTGGAACGATTTTTCGCTTGACAGTCCTGGCGAGTGTGGAAGCTTCGAAGGTCCTTGTGCAGTAGACGAGAAGAAGCGTCTCGAGTTTCTTGCTTACTATTTCAACCGAGGCGAGGAGTGGGGTAAAGAAGTCGTTACCACATACAAGCACCACGACCATGGCTTCCGCAACACATCAGCCGTGGACGACTGGGAGCGTGGTGGGCCATCCAATCTCGTTCGTCCGTACTGGCAGACCGACGATGCCATCAGTGCTTCGAGCTGGAGCTACACAGTTGGTATCAAATACTACAGCTCCAAAGCTATGGTACACTCTTTGATTGATCGCGTGAGCAAGAATGGAAACATGTTGCTCAATATCTCGCCCATGGCTTCTGGAGTGTTGCCTGAGGAGCAGATCAAGGTTCTGAACGACATCGGCGACTTTCTTAGCCGTTACGGTGAGGCTATCTACGACACTAGGGCTTGGGATATTTATGGCGAGGGACCGAATCAGGTTGAAGGTGGATCTTTCACGGCGCCTTTGCAAGGAAACAGCAGTGATATCCGCTTCACACGCAACAAAGAAGATGATGTGCTCTACGTCACTGTTCTTGGTTGGCCTGAGGATAACATTGTGTCTGTTAAGAACCTTGGGTCCAACGCTCTGGTTGATCTCAAGTCCTTAAAATCTATCCAGCTACTCGGCGACAAGGCTGGCGATTATGTTGAGGTCTCTGAGTGGGATCAGTCCAAGGAAGCCTTGGATATTACCCTACCATCTCAACCCGATGAATCTCTCGCTTATGTTCTTAAGCTTACCTTTGAAGGTGGCATTCCTGTGCCTCAACCTGAGCTTGGTGCCGCTGTTTTCTCCGACGCGGATGCCACTGGAACGGGCGTGTCCCTTGAGTTGGGAACTTTTGACACGGTGTTTTTGACTGAAGCTGGATTGAAACCGGAAGATATTCGCTTTATTCGAGTGTCGGCTGGCACAAAGGTCACCCTGTTTACTGGCTTCAGGTTCACTGGAGAGAGCAAGGAACTCAGTGCTGGCGAACACAACATCGATCAGGGCTCGGTAGGCTCTCTTGTGATCTCAAAGAGCTAACGTAGGTATTTGTGCGTATTGTTAGTTCAGAGCAGATGTCTAGTAAGCGGCCGAGTTGGTCTTTAGTTGATAAATGATACGTCTTGTTGAGTCCACTCCCAGTCGTTGTGTTTCAGTCCATCTGTTCACCAAACAAAAATCATTTTACGAACGTGTATCGTGTCCATATTCATCGGCAGGTTTGTACCCTCGATAGTGCGAAAATTTAACTTGTTGCTTACAAGAGCAAAAGAAAAAAACCAATCGACGCAGGCCTGATTCGAACAGACGCCTCCGAAGAGAATAGATTTCTAGTCTATCGCGTTAGACCACTCCGCCACTGCGCCTTAGCTGATTGGATGCAAAACAAGCACCGAAGTTAATACTATGAGCATTTAATGTACGTTCGTCTCGGTCAGGGCTATCGTATATAGTTGTAGAATCATTATCCTGATGCTGAAATCTGAGCACTATCCTTATTCTCAATTAGCCTTGAACTTTTCGGCATCAGCAATCTTCTGGCATGAAAAATAGTTGGACCGAGTGCAATAACTGACTCGGCATCGGCACAGATCTTACCGAGCCAACTCGAAAGCCAAAAGTTAGTGTAGAGGAAAATTATTATGAATCTTCCAAGCCGTAGATTATAAAGACTCAATCATTGAATTGAGATTTGAGAAGATGCGATCTGCATAAGAAAGTGTTTCTGATCTGTTCTGAAGCTTTGAAAGCTGGATGTTAACGAACTACTGACATACCTGCATCGGCTTCTCGGGAGATGTGAAACCGACCAATCCTCCGACCGGCTTTTTCGCTCTACCGATACTTGGGCGACCAATACAGATGCCGTCTCTTCATCTGAAATCTGGGTCCTCTCGGAGCTCTAAAATCCAGACGTAATTTGGAAGGTGAAAGTGATATTATACATATCCTTGCTTATAGCCAAGCTTGACTTTACCAGTGTTGTATTACCCCACAAACGCAATTGAACAGACGGGGATTGTGACGACTCGACGAGAGATTCGATCATTGGAAATACCATCTTATAAAGCAATCGGTACCACCACAGATTTCCATTTCCTTTTTATCAGCCAAACTTTGTACCGCTAACCACGATGCGCCTCTCTAGCATCGTCCTTTCCCTTGCGAGCCTAATGGCGACCACTACAGCCTTAACGGTCAAATCCACCAAACACTCGACCATCGGTACAGACATCCAGGGCTCCGAACGACTTAATGGTGTAAGCTATCAGGAAGATGGTCTCATTACCTACGGAAACTATCAATATGTCACGTTCTACGAAACTGCTCCCGCCGGGTACCTTAACCATTTCGTCCGGCTGGGTCGAAGAAAGATCTCACCCACTGTGGCCGATTGGGAGTATATTACACTAGATGACTACACCCAAAAGACGATGGATGGGCATAACATGATTTCTATGGGAATTTCGGGTGATGGAAAGATTCATCTTAGTTTTGACCACCACGTGAGTTGAAAGAATCATCCACAGACCCAAGCTGATTTGAAAAGGATGTACCCATCAACTACCGAGTCTCAAAAGCGGGCATCGCCAAAGAAGTTCCTTCCAACTGGTCTTCAGAACTGTTTGGCCCTGTTGTACACTCCTTGGATGGATCGGAAGGGCCGTATTCACCTCTGACGTATCCTCGTTTCGAACCTCTTCCCAACGGTGACTTGCTCCTCGAGTTTCGCATCGGACAGTAAGCTTATCAAGCCCAAGTCGAGGACTTTTATACTGACTCGCAACGATAGATCTGGGTCAGGTGATAGTTACATCCACCGCTACAGCTCCTCCACGGGAAAATGGCAAGCTCAAGGGATGTACATCCAAGGTGACGACAATAACGCTTATATCAACGGACTTGATTACCTAGATGGAAAGCTTTACACCTCTTGGACTGTACGAGAGACACCGGACGCTGATACCAATCACGGTGTCTATTTTGCGTATTCCAACGACGACGGCAAGACATGGTTCAATACCAATGGCACCAAGCTTACGAAGCCCATTTCAACTTCTGATGCAAGCACACTAATCTGGGATATACCGCAAAATAGTCGTATGGTAAACCAAGAGGGTCAGCTTGTTGATACTAAGGGACGTGTTCATATTCTCATGAGGGATTTGCTGTCTGGAGAACACCTTTACCAGCATTATCTGCGAGACACGAATGGTGAGGCTAATCCACCATGCCTGAAATTCAGACAGACTAACTCCGACAGGAAAATGGATCAAAAACGCGATAAATCCAGTCGGCCTCAATGGACCTGACCTGTATGACCCAAGAGGCAAACTAGCTGGAGATGCATCAGGGGAATATCTGTTCGGACTTCTTCCAGATCCTGTAAAGCAATCCACAGGAATATATGTGGCAACAGCTTCAAAGGGTTTCAAAGACTGGACTTCTCTTGCTGAGATACCCAATACATCCACTGAGCCTCTGTTCGATAAGACTCGGTTGCATGAGTTTGGTGTCTTGAGTGTATTTGTAAGGCAGGCTGGTGGGTTTCCAGATAGAAAGCTGCAGGTGTGGGATTTTGAGTTGGACCTATAGATTTTTCAGCTTACTGGTATGAGTACCAGGCTTGGTTTTGAATATCGCGCATTGATGAGGCTAGACAATAGGATTTCACTGGATAGTTGCAAATCCAAATACCGTCGGTTACCTCGGATGCTATGTCAGATAGTTACCCCGCCTCAGCAGTCGAAGTCTGACTGACCCATTATCTACACTCTCTCAACATCAACCCGTGTTTTGCAGCAATCTTCATAATACCGCAACTTCAATCATGGATAAAATTGTCCAAAAGGCGATCCAACACACCATAGAAATGAGGAAACCATTTTTCTCAGTTGCATGGAAAGCCGACCAGATATGGCAACAAGCCTTCTACGGGTGGGTTAATAAAAGCAACGAATGGCAACCTCTTCAGTCCACCGAGCGATCACCTGGAAAGCGCAAACTGAAGAAAATAGCAGTATACAGCTGGAATATAGATTTCATGCTACCGCACGCTGAATCTCGAATGAATGCTGCTCTCAAGCATCTGGAGGAGCTTACCCGGCAGCACCGAAGGGAAGAGGACACAGCGATCATGGTGAATTTACAAGAGTGTGTGCCATCTGATCTCAACACTATCGGCGAAAAAGAATGGATTCGGGAAGGTTTCTACCGGACGGATATCGACACGTCGGCTTGGTCTTCTGGGGCTTATGGTACGACTACATTGATTGACCGACGGTTCGACATATCATCCTGCTTCCGTGTACACTATTCGGCTACTCAGATGGAACGGGATGCATTATTTGTTGATGCATCGCTACCCTTGGATGGAAGAAAGTTTAGGCTCTGCAACACACATCTCGAGTCTCTTGCTCTTGAACCACCGCTGCGTCCAGCACAGATGCGCCTCATCGCGTCACATATGCATGCTGCAGATATTGCCGACGCCGTTGTCACGGGAGATTTTAACGCCATTCAACCCTTTGACCGAACTCTCCATTCAGAAAATAATCTCAAGGATGCCTATCTAGAGCTCGGTGGTGAGGAAGGTGATGGACGAGGCGATGACAATGGGGGTTACACGTGGGGTCAACAGGCTTTACCCGAGTTGCGCAAATTGTATGGCTGCTCTCGCATGGATAAGATGTTTTTCCGCGGCGATGTTCTCCAGCTAAGCCAATTTGAAAGATTTGGGACTGACGTCGAGCCTGATCATGAGGACGAGGATGCCAGAAAGGAGATTCTTTCGATTGGGTTTGAGAGGCCGTGGATCACCGATCATCTCGGTGTCAAAGCGTTGTTCGAAGTCGTCGTCTGAACACGATTTGTTGATGAGCTTGACGGTTAACAATATCGCCATCTCGCCAGCATTTTGACAGGGTTCTGTGGTCGATTCTTTTATATCTACATCATGCATGTGGGCTTTTATTCCTATGTAATTCAAGTCTCGAATTGTGGATGTACCCTGAGACAAATGTCGACTCCCTTGTAATGGAAACAGTGCCAACTGGGAATAAGCCAAGTCGAAGGATCGTCAGCGCTAGTTTAGAGCGGTCCCAACAACCACTCACAGCAGCCCTTGTACGAGATTGCCTAGACATTACCAAGACCAGGGGACAAGATAACCGTATCTTCGAATCATCATAGAGACTAAACGAGTTGATGATAAAAAAGGGCTGTCACAATTGGGCGTCTTGCGAATCGTGACACCGCTACCCTTTAGTCGGTGATTACCAGTGCACCTGGTACGGGTATATAAAGTCAAGTCAGTGTCACCATCCATCAGCCATTACACTATCTCTTTACATGTAGGCTACCCTCAATTGCCATTACAGCATGATAGAAGCAGCCACCGATTTGGTGTCGCGCCCAGCGATTGCTGCGCCGCTTATCATCTTCCTCTCATACATCATATACCAATTCTTTATCAAATCATCAAATCTCCCAGACCTACCCATTGTCGGCGCCCGCAAAGGTGATTGGTTCCCGCTCTTCCAAGCCCGAATCCGAAACTCTCTCGACGTCAAAGCCGTACTCAACTCGACATACATCCAGTACAAAAACCAAGCCACGATCCTTCCTCTTCTTGACGGTGGAAATGTCATCTTTTTACCACGATCAGATACCAAATTTGCGAGCGAGCAGCCAACCGATGAGCTTAGCATGCATGAATCTGCGCAACATGATTTGCAAACGGACTGGACTACGATGACTCCCTCCTTGACCCACGACCCCATCCATCTGGACCTAGTGCTTACGACTCTTACCAAAGAGGTTGGCAACCTCATTCCTGATTTAGCCGACGAGATTGATCATTGTGTCAGTAAGCACTGGGGAACCAGTTCAGAATGGACTGAAGTCTGCATTTTTGAAAAGGCGCAGCAGATCACCAGTGGTGTCACAAACCGTGCTTTTGTCAGCTTGCCGCTCTGCCGAAACGAGGACATGCTCAAGATGGGAATTGCTTTTGCCCAAGACATACCACTATCGTCAATGCTTATCAAGCCTTTCCCCAACTTTCTCAAACCTCTTGTCGCACCCATAATAGCCCTGCCGAATAGAATCCACAACAACAAATTTGAAAGTATCCTCAAACCAGAAATTCAAGCACGACTTGCAGAGTATGATGCTCAAGCGACTGGATCAGAGAAACCTCCCAAGTCTGCCCGAAATGACTATCTGCAGTGGCTGATCGAACAAGCCAAAGCTATCGGCAAACCTAAGAATTGGAAGGTCAACGCGTTATCAGAACGCGTCCTTTTGCTGAACTTTGCAGCTATTCATACTACCACCTTTGCCGTCACTCACGCTCTCCTCGACATCGCCGCTTCATCTCCAGATCTTATCACCGAGCTGCGAGATGAAATTAAGAGTGTGCTCCAACAGCACGATGGAAAGTGGAACAAACGTGCTGTCGCGCAGATGGAAAAGGTTGATTCCGCTATTCGCGAAAGCCAGCGCAAGAACTCAATTGTCTCAATTGGTGTCTCCCGTACCGTCGTAGCAGAGAAGGGTGTAACATTTCCTTCGGGCACACATGTGCGCAAGGGTCTCAGGGTAGCCGTCCCAGGTTACTCAGTACTTCAGGACCCTGAGATCTACCCCGAACCGAAGACATACAAACCACTACGCTTTTACAATGCACGACAGGATGAGAAAGACGGATATGTAAAGAGTGCACGCAATGCACTGCCGACAGCCTCCAAAGACTTCCTGGCTTGGGGCTTAGGACGAAACGCGTGCCCTGGAAGATTCTTTGCTTCGAACGAGATCAAGATGATTTTGGCTTATATGCTGTTGCATTACGATATTGAGCATTTGGCTGAAAGACCGCACAATACTTGGATTGTACAAAATCGGATTCCTCCCATGAAAGCGACGTTGAAGATAAGGAGGGTTTCAGAGCTCTAGGTAGACGAGAATTGATTGAAGTGTAACCAGATTGAGTTGATGTGTTTAAAGGCCTTGGGATTGATGAAGATGCTCGCACAATCGTATTGGCTTAATAGGTATCTTGAAGAACTAAACTTCCAGTATGTGTCACGCATGTGGACTAAGGACTATATTCAAAACCAAACAGTGTTGTTTGACTCAAGGCTTCATTGTGTCGTCTTTCTCTAACCAAGGAATTGGAAGCACATTTTCTTAACCTTCAAGATTACTCATCTCCAGTCGCGAACTCCCCATTCTTGATCTTCTCGCTGAGCGCCTCATTGGAAGTAAAGTAGACAGCAAAGTCCTGACGCTTCTCAAGTAACAGATCCAGAACCATGCGCCCGAAAACTATCTCGCCAGAAGGATTGAGGTGCGTTCTATCACCAGGACCCCAGTTGTAATAGTCAGAGTTCTGTGCTCCGATCGCGTTGACATAGTCTGTGCTCGCTTTGTTAAGTTCAAGGTATTCCGCACCGACTTCTCCAGCGGCGGAGATTGTTTCGGCAGCCCAGTCTTTCAAGTTTTCAACAACTTGTCCGCCTGAGAATGTACGTCGTGTCAATGATGTGATGAAGATCTAGTTCAAACTTAGTTCGAATCAAATTTGGGATATCGGTCAGTGTCAACTTACTGGTGTTCCTCCGGCTTTCATGATATCGTTACCAATGCTGACCAGGTTAGAATGGAACTCATCCAGCTGCATCACCTTTTGGTCGTTGTGGCCAAACTGGATTGTGACGACAGGCTCGAAGTCACTCTTGGCAGAGCTGATATCTGTAAGGAGTGTATCCCAGCGGCCGCTCGACTTCCAAGATACGGTTGTAGAACCACTAACGCCTCTGTTGTCGCCCTGAGCAGGGGTTTTGATGTATGAGAGGAGTCCGTCACCCCAGCCACCATTGACAGCAACGGTAGAATCTCCAATGAGGAAGAACCGTGGCGGTTTGGCAGCCTTTGATGTAGGGCTTGAGTGGACAAAGCCACAAGACAAAACCAAGAGAATTGTGGAAAAAAGCTTCATGTCGATAGAGCTATGTATCTCTCTGTTTTGGTATCAGGTTGGGATGTAATGGTGAAAGAAACCGCCGCAAAATCGAAGAGACTGTCTAAAAGCAACGTTGAGGTTATACATGGCCGGTTTCATGGTTTAAATATTTGATAAATTATACCCGCAACAATCACAAGCAGCGACGGAGTGTGGACGAATTTAGAAAGTCGGAGCGTCACATATTTCGAATTGATGCAAGATCATCCTTGCGGGGTTGTCAAAGAAGTCGAGCAAGGGTGTTTTCGGGTCAATGATACCACGAAACAATTACTGCATATATTCCAAGGCAGAAACAGTGAGTGAACAGTCCAGAACGCTGTCAAGGCTGGTGTTTGACTGAATAATTGAATTATTAATCCGACGATCGAGCTTTTTTTACTTTTACAAGCTACTACAATGGTGATGCATGTTTTTGATCCCATTGAAGAGAGACGCTTCTATGCCAACTAGGAGCCCTTCAAGACACGAATATTATTAGGTAATTTCGCATCACAATTTATTTTATGGACACACTTGAACAAAGGGTGTGTATGTCGTGATGCTGAGCCTGGTTGGGGATTACCGAACGTTTCCTTCTTTAGTTCTGATCAGCGGATTATATAGTCTGTATTGACTCTATGATCATTATATGCTGGTGTATGTACCTCGTAAGCAGAATCGAGATGGTCAGGATGGAAGTTGAAAAGGATTTTGTATTGTGTCTCGGGTAGAATTAAGTCATAGTCTGTGTTTATGTTTGTCTTCAGGGTAGGTTCAGACGATTTCCTGCCTGGGTTAGAGTGCAACCTGACTCATGTGCTTTCTCCTACTACAGCCAATCGGTATTCCGATTGATTCTCCACTGATTCTCGGCATCGGAACTGCGGGGACGGCTCATTTATTCATCCCATCCGTTTGCCCTTGGCCAATGTACCGGGTGATTGATAACCACTGACCGTTTTCCTAACAATCATACCATACGTTCTACACTCTACGTCGAATTAATTGACCGGGTATCAAAAAGTCAGATCAGTACATCATGGACAGACCTTTGGCGCCATTCACTCAATTTGAAGTGTTTTATTCAACGCAGTCGTTCTTGACACTCAAAGACGTCCACTGTCTCCCCCAAGAAGATGTCGACTTTCTAAGACACAGCCGATGTTTTCACCTGCCATCGCGAAGCATTCAGGAAGAATTCATCTACCAATATTTCCTGTATCTACATCCTTACTATCCTCTCATCAACGAGAAAGACTTTTGGGATATGTATCTTGACCGAGATACCGCTGGTGCGACAAAGAAAACAATGCCACTGCTTGTCTTTCAAGCCATGCTATTTTCGGCATCTTCGGTAAAGATTCCTTAAATGGATCGATTTGGCTTATGGATAGCTGATACTTGGCACAGTTTGTCTCCTCAGCTGTGCTTAAAAATGCAGGATACACAAACGTCAAAGTCGCGAGGAGTATATTTTATCGTCGGGCAAAGGTATGTGTGCCAGCAAAGGATGTGGACACAAACTGACGATTTGTTACTAAAGCTACTATTCGATCTCGGAGTCGAGACTGATGCTTTCACAAAAGCCCAAGCAGCTCTGCTTCTTACTTTTCAATTCTCATCCGTTGAGCCGCATGCCGGAAGCACCTGGCTCGCAATTGGCATACAAAACGCAATAGTCGCTCAAGCGCACAACTTCCAAGCTCCTGGTGCTAGTGCTGAGCACAAGAAGAAAAGGAAAATGCTGTGGTGGTCGCTGTTCTGGAGAGACAGAGTAGTCACCCTGGGATTACGCAAGCCACTTCAGATAACATCATCTAGTTTCAATGTCAACATTGAGCCTGTCACTGCAGATGATCTTGTAGACGAACTGGACTCGTCTTCTGTTTACGATTGTCATACCAAGAGACACTTAGCAGATATACTCACTTTCCAATGTCGCCTGGCTATCATCCTGACAGAGACATTATCTATCTGTTATGGCCCCAACGCTTTCGACTTAACATATTCTCTCGATAACTTTGACAAGACTTTAGCGAGAATACGGGCCGCCCAGATTGACCTGGATAATTGGAGAGAGGAGGCAGAACAGACCGTAAAGCCATTTCTCAGTAGGCCAGATGTCCATCGCTCAACAACACTAATTTCTAGTGTGATATACATATATGCCTAGTGAGTTATTCAAGCCGAACTGGACTTCATATACTGATATGTACTCAGTGCTGCTCAGATAGCGTTGGGAAATCATGAGGCGATGATGATTGAGCAGCGACAGAAAGGCATATCAATACTAGACGACTCTGTGCTGAGAGGTATTGGTAAGAGCATAAATAGTGCGACAACTGAGACAACAAAATTAGTCAGATTCATCGTTCAAGAAGGACTTACGCAGCATCTACCAATCTCAGCGTAAGTAGTATAGATTCCTCGTAAAGACTGTTACTGAACACGATCGCAGAATTGCATACATTGCCTTCCCTCTCATGCTTAGCTCTCTCGATGAGATAATGTCCCCACGAGATCGTGGAACTGATCACGAAGAATTATTGACGAGATACCATGCCCAAGCTATGCACTTGTGCAGCCAACGTTTTGAAGGTGCCGTGGATATTAGCAGGATGATCACACAAATCGTTCAGTCAACACCCGTTCAGTTACCACTTCGCCCAAGATCAGCAGAGTCCGAGAGTCAGCCAAGACAAGTGACAGAAGAGTCATTGGCTTCAAAGGGGCTAGCAGGATACTGGGATGACTTGTTTGTCACGCGAAATTACATGAAGCTTCGTCTCTCGCTCGATTATGCTCTCATCACTGGAAGGCCACCAAATTCCACTGACATTCCCTCCTGGCTTCTTCGAGACCCTGGGTTCAGACTATGTTCCGCCAGTCCGATCACTAGCCTTTCTGCTATCACGCTGCACCGACCTCGGAAGCGAAGGGCTTCGGAAGGTGTTACTGATACAACGAGAGTAATGGAACTCGGTAATAAGGCGACGACACCGGAGATAGACCCAAGTCTCGATGAAACAACACAATACCAGGTGGCTGCTCGGACAGGAGGAAGATGTACAGTTTCACGACCCTTCTTTGACTATGATACGATTTGGGCAGCGAGTCTTTTCGAGGAGATAGCGGACGAGATTTGGTCGTGACAAAAATTACTGCAAATAGTGTTGCACTGGATACGATCTTTGAAGTGGAATATTAGGCAGTTTGGTGAGACCTGATCGGTCGACAATAATTCGTTACAAGGATAAGAGATTCATTGTATGCTGGAGAAAGATCAGTAGAAACGTTGACTGTTTATTCGTATGGGAGCCTTTTTCTTGAGAGTACGAATAGCTATTTTACATCATCCTGTCCCGAGATTTCCCTTAGAAGCCAAGAAGCTATCTGTTTCAATCAAACTGATGACAGTCTGTGCCCCGTTCCTCAATACGCCCATCTCCTCACAACCCCGTTTCCAGTCAATCTAGACAAATTTGTTGTTGTAACCATTAGTGAGTGAAAAAATCAGTTGAATAAAAGCATCATAGTACTTACCTCGATACACATCGCAATGCGGACGTGCGTCTCCATCTTTGCCTCGCAAATAGTACGAAACACTTTCGTATTCGTCTAGTCCCTCTGGATCTCGAAATTCTCTAACAGCCTGGTGTTGTAGTCCAAATGGTGTGTCGGCTGTTCGATCACTCTATACACAGCTTCCCTCCATGTTTCCTTCCACTCCTCTAGATCAAGATTCCTTGTTTCGTTGACTATGCTGTCGAATTCTTGTTCAACGCCAGTATTGAAATCGCTACGCACAATCGGCGAGGTCCCATTCACCAAGGCTCTAATGGCGTAAGCCTCTTCCTTCTTTATCATCATGGACTGTAACGTCTCGTAAACAGGGAACCTTGGCCTATTAGAATGGGACTCAATAGACGTGGGCTCCTGGTGCAGCGTCATGAAAGCACGATACCAAGCAATCTCCTGGTGGATTTGTTGTTGGAATCGATCCGTGAAGTAGTTTCTGTACGAGCCTGCCTGTAGAACAAGTGTGAAAGATTCAGCGGGAATACCAACGTCTGTCACAGCTAATGCGTCGAGTAGCCATTGCGAAATTCTGGATCTGAGATTGCTCCCTCTCATTTCTTGCTCATCGGGAAAGGTATCTGGAGGTGGAGATTTGAATCGGCTTGCCACAGAGCAAGGAGATGCTAGGGCAGGGTATATGCAGCCCATCATGTCGACGCGTCGTTCCACTCGTAAGTGTGGGTTCTCATGGTAGAAGGGGGCCAGTCCCTGAGCATGAGCAGAAGGCTGATTGACCGATGGCAAATCCTCGTGAAGGATGATCTCCCTGATGTCAAGCCGTTGTTTTGGGGAAAGCCGTGTCTCAAGAAATCGGATAGCATTGGCAACGGCTGAGAACCGAATCTTTTCTCGACAGCGAACACCAGAGTCAACCGGATGGTGGACGTGGGGCCTGCTACCAATATAGTCTTCATCACCATCGTCAAATTCGCAGCAGGTTCTTGCGTCATGCCACATACTAGGGAAGTGCCAAAAGTCGCCAATTGTCAAGAGCTTCATTGCATGTTGTACTTTGGCTGGCGAAGGGATTACCCAGTGTTCGAACCGTAGGTTTAGAACTTCTTGAGAAGGATAAGATCCGACCCACCAAGGGAAGTTTTTATAGACTTGATCACTGAACGCGGCGTGTTTGTCTCTAGCCAAAAATTCCAAAGCAGACGAAAAGGTCTTTTCAGCTTGCCAGAAGCTTTTGGACCAACGCACACCGCCGGCAAAGTAAGGGCGACGGGTTCTAGCAAATCCGCGGTAATAGCCGGATGATGACAAACCCAAAATATTGGCGTGGTGATCGAGAGCTGATTGTGTCAGATGGCCCATCGTAGACCTTAGCTGCTCGAGGTTAATGGCGCTTGCAGAACAATCGTTGAGGTCGGGGCTGTTCACGCCGTTCAAGATGTTCCGAACATCTCTCTTGTCGCTTTCTCCCACAGATTCGAGGGTTCTTACGATATGATTGCGGTACCACTCATAATGTCGGAGGTTAACAGTAAGTTGCTTTCTGAAGTCTGGAAACATTGTTGCGAGCTGGGCGTGTATTTCTGGAGTTATGGCGCCTTGGCTTGCGAGAAGCATGGTTAATTCTGATTGTAGAATCTGGTATATGGCAGTGACAAGATTGAAACATCCAGCCAAACTGTTCAGTTCAGGTCGGTAGAGAGTCGTGAATTTGATGGTATTGACGGACAACGGAACATGTCTAGCTTCGCGGGCGATGGTGCGACATGTGTAGAGAAGGGATAGCTCGATTGGACGACCATCAGTTGTCTTGAGTTTGTCAGATTCGGCATCGTAAGCGTATCCGCCGTCGATCTGAAAGTAATGACGGTAAATCTGATCTCGCACCTCACCAGGGAGGTTGAGAAGGTTGACTGGGATGATCATAATGGTGGAGTGAATCGAGGTCTTGTGCTGGTGGAAGAGTGAAGTTCTTAAATGCCACAGAGAGATATGCCTCGATTGATATAGTTGACCTAAAGCTTAAATCATGAAGGTTGTGGAACGATATTTGGCCTGAAGTACCCTACATCTATTGATTTCTTATCATACTTATCGGGGGACTCTCATTGGCTCTTAACTTTTGAACGTGACCTTTCAAAAAGAGTTCAGTCGTGTCACTATTCACAGAAACGCACCAATCGAACCCGGCAAGCAAAACTCAAATGGAAGAGAGGAAATGCCTTTATCGGATGAACAAGACGGCCTATGGGCATGGGCTGTTTGCGACTCAACCGATCAAAGCCGGCACGCGCATCATTCACGAGAAGGCCCTCTTAACAGTCTCGCAAGCCGAAACAAAAACAAAGACCGAGTACAAATGTGTCATCGATCAAGCATCAAAGTTGAGCACCGACCAACAAAATAGACTCATAAGTTTATATCACAACCCAAAGAAGCTCATAGAGTTTTCGTTCCTCAAAGAACAGATATGTCCCGGAACCAACATCGACTGCAGTATTGTTCTGGCAAAGTTTTACACCAACGCTGCGAGCATTACTGCCGGAGGACTGGAGTGTGGCCTCTTTACCGAGTTTTGCCGAATGAATCACTCATGCACGCCCAACATATGCTGGGTTTATGACGAGCCGTCGGCCATGATGGAAGTTTACGCTGTGAGGGATATCGGTCAAGATGAGGAGATATACAATTCATACATCGAAGTCGCTTGTTCCCGCCAAGCAAGGATGAAAGAGCTGTCCAACTGGGGATTCACGTGTAGTTGTACCGCATGTGAGGGGCCTGAAGCTGCAAAGCACGATGAACGAAGACGGAGGATTGGTCAAATTAGAGGTATTTTGGAAATTTACAAGGATACCAAGAACGACAGGGAAAAACCCAAATTTGCCGAAATTCCAAAGACAGACTTGGAAGCGTTAAAGCTCTGTCAAGAAAACGCAGCATTGCTTGAGGAAGAAGGATTAATTGAGCAGCTGGGCGTTTCATATGGCTGGTGTGCAAAGTTTGCCAAGGGTGCAGGACTGGACCATCTCGCGGATGATTACGAGGAGAAGGAATTTGACATACTGGTGATAACTACTGGGGAGTACATAGAGTAGATCGTAGACTCAAATATGGAAAAGAAAGAATGGCATCTTAGCAGCCCTACAAAGATGAGGCGGAGATGATGACATGAAAGATGGCTAATACTTAATTAACGACATACTACCACAGCACTCGTCATGGTCATGAGTGATGAGGGCACAAAGGGTTCCCGGAACTCAAGAACACGATGGGCTATCTTGAAGAATCGAAAAGCAGTACAAAAAAGAAATGTGCGTAACTTTGTGTCGATAGCCGAAAACCTTACACGTCGAGACAAAACCCTAACCGAGCCATACCTATCAGTTACCCTCGTCCCCGTAATCCAACTCATACTCATCGATGTTGCTGGGCGTAACTTCATTTGAAGCAAACACTGAATCCACAATAATCGTTGCTTGACCATCTCCAGTACAAGATAAAGAGATGATAAGAGGAGCAGCCGTTACATCCGCCATGA
The DNA here is from genome assembly GCA_013618295.1 of Fusarium armeniacum. Lineage (NCBI taxonomy): Eukaryota > Fungi > Ascomycota > Sordariomycetes > Hypocreales > Nectriaceae > Fusarium > Fusarium armeniacum. The sequence goes on along the minus strand of JABFER010000017.1, from coordinate 71,891 downwards.
CAGTGCCAACAGCTCTTTCCCATGGCACACTAGACTCTGAGAAGACAATCTCCTTAGTATAGAAAGACTGGAACCCTGCACGTCCGGTGACTTCGCAAGATCCAGTACTAGAAGTACCTGTGATTAGATAATAAAATTGTATGGTGTAAGACACCAACGGATCCAGGCCTGTTAAGTCTTGCCTGATGGATGAAGAGACAGTGGCTCGCTTGTGGCGCGTTTGTGTCGGTCTAGACACGGTAAGCGTCACGCAACCGTCATCAGTGCTGCCATCATCGTTGTAGCAACGTCCAGAGCTTTGGATGGCGTTGCCTCCCGTTTCCCATCCCTCGACGGAGTCAGCCGAGTTGGGGTCTGACATGGCAAATCTGCCGTTACGTGTGACACTGCGAGCGATGAGAGCGGGCTCCTGGGTGGTAGTAGTTGTCTCAGCAATGGTGCTGGTAGGGTCGGTCGTTGTGGACTCCAGCAGCGTTATCAGGGCAGTGGAAGAATTCAGATCGCTTCCCTCGGCCGTGGTGCTCTCAGAATCACCGGACGAGGTGGTAGTGAGAGATGCTGTAACAGTTGTAGATAAGGGGATGGTAGATGTTGCAATTGTAGTTGAAGCGGCGGCAGTTGTAAAGTCTTCAGAAGTAGACACTTCATCAAACCTGGAAGTAGGCTCATGATCTTCTGTTGATAAAGAATTCCCTTCTTCAGAAGAGGCAGTAGATATTACAACGGACGTCTGGTTGATCCAAGATCTAGTAGAAGGAATCGATATGGTAGGAAAAACAATTTCGGCTGCATCTGACGTCGCAATGATAGTGGAATCATCTTGATCATGCGGGCTTTCACTTTCGCTTATCGCAGGGAGTTCCGTCTCAGGACTCTTCGACAGGTTAGTGTCGGTGGAAGGAGGGATAGTGACGTGTGTACTCTCGGACTGCGTAAGGCCCTCGGTCGTGGTGTCTGAGCCATCGATCTTGCCATCGATACATCGCTCGACTACAGAAGCTGTCAGCAGTAGTCAAGGCAAGAATGAAATAAGGAAATTGCTTACCTCCATACACAGTGAGAGTGACAAAAACGCATCCAGATGGTCTCGAGGTGTATGTGATGTAGACTTGGCCATCCGAAGGGGTCTGACAGAAAGAAGCTCTGCGGCCTGGTAAAGAGGGGTTGGAGAATCCGAGAACACCACCCTCACTACTGAAGGTGGTGGTGATTGCATTACCAACAGGGAAAGAAGAGGATGAGAGCGGTTGGAAGTCCTCTCCCGAGTAGGAGATAGGGATATTCCCATCAAATAGTCGACCCTGTCCAAGGGTGAAGACAGTAGCAAATGTACAGATATCGGGATTGCCATTACCCACGAAGCCTCCAATGTCACGCTTGGTGAGTTCGCCGGACGGTGTAACGAGGAAGGTAACACGCTGGCCAGTAGGTACAACGATAGGTAGGGCTGTAGTAGAGTCGGTAGGCGATGAGGGCTGCGCAGTATCTGTGGTAGTGACTATTGTGGTCACTTCCTCGGCTGGAGTAGACGACGGGAGAGTCGTTGAGTCAGAAGATATATCTTCTGTTCTGTCTGTTCTGGAAAGACCAATTTCCGAGTAGTTTGTGCCGGATGAGATCGGAACAAGGTAAGTCGATTCATAGGTGACGCAGTACGTTGCGTGTTTTGGGCTCGCAGCATCAACATCCGGGACATCAGAGGGTGAGGCAACCACACTGCCAAGCAACGCGAGCGCTGCGACATGGGATTTCATTTTGCTGTGTCCCAATGAAGCATAGTATGCCAGCAAGAGAGTATTCTCTCAGGTCTGGGTAGTGGCCTGGTATCAAGGTACTTAAGTACGGAGGGTTGGCAATGTAGATATGCAAAGTGTTGGTGGCGGTTGCTTGAGGCTTGCAGTTTAAATGAGAAGCCTGTTCATCCGACACTATTTCCCGACCAGAAAGGTCTGAATGCATGAAATTGATTCATTTTAGGGTGAGGGTGAGACATCTTGTTGGTTTCGTAGAAAGACTTCAAATGAGGTGCAGTTTTTGTCACCGCAGCAGGCATGTAGTTCAATAGACAAAGAGGGACGACACAGAGGTGTACGGTTCTACAGACTTTCAGTCTTAACTACATGTCGGCTCTTCACTCTGGAATCATATTTACACATTGATCGCCGGCTCACTTCGTTTTTCGGGATTGCCAACTTCTTGTGTGACCCCTTGCATACGACTCGCAACAAAAACTACTCCCCAGCCAGCCACAGCAGGATTACGGAATTTTTGTGTTTGATTGACAGACAAGTGTTTCACCTAAATATCAAAGCAAGTAAATCACTGTAATTTCCGCTGCTATGCTAATCGGCGGTTCCGAAAGCTCTCTCACGCCCAGGCTCTCATGCTGTTATTGAGAGCAACGTCTCTCAGCCCTAGACATGGATATTACAGTGAGACTACCTTGCTTCTCGCTCATGAAGGACTATGATGCTGGGTAATTGGATACTGCTAATATCACATCAAACTTTCACTGGACTTCGGATGCGATGTTGTCTTAGAATAGATGATTGGCATGCGGAAGCAGCATCCAACAAAAAACATAATAGCCATCTGACTTTTCAATTTTTCCTAGCTTCGTCAGATCTTGCCTGTCTGAACGCTCAGGGTGCATCGCCAATTTAATGTCCATTCATAACACATGAAGAATTCCACGTCCTCGAAACTCTCCTTTAGAAGACATTTCCCTTTGTCTGTTTCATCTCCGACACCTTCAGGTTCCTAATGAGCGCGACCCAAACAAATGATAAAGCCATGATTGCGGTTCCGGCAGCCAGCATCCTTGTCTGAGCATACCCGTACGCTTTCTGAATACCGATACGCTCAGGTGTGCCCTTGGCATAACTCAGCTGGGTATCTAGATCGCCGTAAATCGCCTCAAGGTTGTCTAGCGCACTAGAAGGCAAATAGTTGCGCAACGCCTTCTCGAATGTGTTTGTCCAAATGGCTCCAGAGATAGTGAAGCCAATACTTCCACCTGCTGTACCAGTCACGTTCAACATGGCCAACGCCGCAGCAACATGTTGATGGTCGACAGCCGCCAAGACTGCGAGCTGCATGCAAATAGTAAAGACACTACCACCTACGGAGATGAAGATCTGTGTCATAACAAGATAACCCACATATCCTGTTGGACTCCGGAAGTATATCATCAGTCCTTGGGCAAATATATAGAGCGGCACGCCAATCCAGAGAAGCCACTTAAAATAACCCGTCTTCCTGATACCCCATCCCACGAGGAATAGGAGGAAACCAGACACTACATTGAAGGTATTGTTGACATAACCAGCTTCAGATACTGTAAGGTAGTTGACGACTTGAAGGAAAGATGTGAAGTAATTGTTCCAGCAATAGTAAGAAATTTGATACGTCAGATCCAGCAAACATGCGCCTACTAGTGTTCGGTCGGTCATGAAATGGAACTTCAGGAAGGGAACTGGCGCCATGTAAAGTTCGTTGATAGCGAAACCAACGAGGAGGACGAAACCGACGACGATCATAGCGATGATGTAGCCCGTTGCCCAACCATTCGGAGCTGACGCGGCGATGTTGAATGGAAGGAGGAATATGATCAAGCCGGTTGCGAAGAGGAAGACGCCGAGGACTGGAGATTCAGACATTAGTGAAAAGCGTGTTTGTCAAGACACGTCGCACTTACCATCAAACTCGATGAGGTAATGCCAGACACTCTCTTTGAAGGTGCGACCACTAGCCTCTTTCGGTAGGATATTCTTCTTAGCCTTGTGCAAGTTGACTCTAAGAAGAATGTACAAAGGCGCACAAACAACTGGTGTCAGGAATGCAAAGGTACCGAAACCCCAAGGCCAGCCAATGTCAGAAAGCATCTCCTGGGAGGCATACGATCCAGCGAACGCGGAGATCATGTATGGGGATGATGTAAAAGCGAAGGCTAAAGCTCGGTTCTTAAGATTGGTCGCGTCGGCGGTTACGACATCGATGCTGTAGATGAGACCTGTGAAACCGACTTGATAAAAGACCTATTGGGCTTGTTAGTCTATAGGTGATTGGACAAACATATTTCTACTTACATTGGCAGCACAGTAGATGGATAGATTGGTACTAGTAGCCATCAAAATGAGACCCAACTCAGCAAATGCCACCATGAGAAGATATCCTTCGGCACGACCCCAAAGATCAAGAAGTTTCGCCAGAGGAATGAACACAGCAGCCGTCATTGAACTCGCAACAACATCAATGACGTTAAGAAGAGAGTGAGCGCCCCATGAACTAGTCACGTAGGGTACCAGGCTACCGACAGTCGAGCTCTGGAACGCGTTGAGGAGATAGACGAACCAGATGCAGATGAAGAGCGTGATGAGAGACTTCCTGGTCCATACGAGCGTGATAGCTTCCATATTTCTGACACCTTCCGTGACATCCTCAGCTGGTAGGCTATCGCTAGCCACAGGGTCGACTCCATCTTCTGGTGAGTTTCCATTCTTTTCGTGGTCCGTGGTGTTTGTCATTTCAGTAGTGTCAACAACAGAGTCTTTTCCAGAGCCAGCATGCGGCCGCAACCGATTCCAAACACCCATTGTGAAAAAATACAAAGACTGGCAATAGTTGGGGTATGATAATAGCCAAGAAGTGAGGGACAGATCAGGTTACATTAAAACGGAACACAAGCCCTCATAAAGCCCAGAGCGTTTCCGACGTCGGTGGATAACATCACAAAAAAACGCATCAGATAAGATCATGCCCATCCGTTGGTTCCGATCATCAATGGGTCTCTTGCATTCAACACGGCAGGATCGGCATCCAAGAGTGGAATCTTTAACCAACAGGTTCCAATTATAAAGCGATTGTCGAACCAGAAGAGGTTCAGTTCTCGGTAATACGGCACCATTGGATCCACTGCGTACGTCAGTAAGATTATCTAGGGCAATGGCTCAAGCAATCAAGATGATGAAAGGACAGAGAAAAGATTTTATCGATCTAATCTAATCTGATCGAATATGCTTTGAATAGACCTTGAAAGCGTCCGAAATCGGGGTATCAAGAAAGGGCTTTGCTATAAATGGACCGATCCAGTGCACAGGAAATGGAGTATTATTTTCGACTGTGCAGCAATCAATTGTATTGCAATCAACATTAATCAAGACTTTCGAACACTCTCTGCTATGTCTATGTAGAGTTCGAGTTATCAGCACACGACCATGCGCCCGCGCCTCCAGTCGCCTTGTAAGCTTGGATAATATCCAGGATTGATCCATAGGTTCCCGCAACCATCAGTACCGTGCCAGCAGCAATTACAAAAATACTCCAGCCACAGGCCATCAACCATTTAGGAGATAAGCTGCGCTTTTCCCAGTTGTCATAAAACCACATAAATCCCATTGCGTGGAATGACAACAGACTGCCCAGAAGAGCTCCTATCAGGGACACAAGCGCATAGAAGATGGGGATAGCGCTTGCGATGATGTAGGCGATGATTGTCACACAGAACGTGCAACCCAACCAAGTCGCCCAATGGACCGCCGAATTGGAGGTGAGATGCTTGGTGTTTCGTAGAAATCTTACAAGCATATATTTGGCAGGCAACTACATCATGTCAGTTTTGGAAATAAGTTGAATATAAGGGCTCTTCTTACATGTGACACCAGAGTAATGCTGACGATTAATCCTGGGATAGCCACGCCGTAGCTTGCCTTCTTGATGACAGTGCCAGCGGACCCAAGGGCAGGGGAAGACACATAAGAGCCGCAGAAGTAGTACATGACTACGCCGACCGTAACATACAAAGCGGTGACAATAGATTGGCAGATGGCGACGGCTTTGTTGTACTGTTCCGGTCGGCGCATCTCAGCCACAAACGCAAAGAATCCTGGGGTACCACCATAAGCTGAAACATACGAGCATACGGCAGATACTGCTTGCACAAAGGTCGGGGTTTTGAAGAGCTGGTAGTCAGAAACCCAGGTACCGTCCTGGGGGGCTGCATCGGGTCTGTCTTGTACTCCGGTGGCGATAGTCACCATGAGGACTGAGGATGTTAGTCGATGCTTGGTATGATTGGGAATACAGCAGAGGAGATCTTACCTGCAATCGCAATGCTGATGACTCCAACCCATGCAAGCCAGCTGATCTTACCCAACGTTCTGATGCTGGAAAGTGCAAATCCCAATATGGCTGCGATGCCGATGAAGATGGCAGTACATGCCCCGTGTGAAGAAACCGCGTTGAGGGCGATGGACAAACTCAACATTCCAGCACCAGAGACAAAGACCCAATCTTGGATGGTTAGCAACTTGATTCGCAGTGGCAGTTGCCAGTGAGGGTGAGGGAACTTACTCAGCCACATGATGAAGCCAAAGAACTCTCCGCCAGCCCGACCAAACATCATTGCGCCTGCATCATCAATAGCATAAACGTGTCTATGACGAAGTTTGAAGACGCCAATGACACAGTCGGACCAGGTGGTGATAAGGCCAATGGCGATAAGACATAGGACACCTGGTATCAAGCCGAGGGCATCAAATGTTGCCGGGATCGAAAGGACGCCAAGACCAATCTGCGACTTCATCATCAAACCAGCAGTACCGACCAATCCGACCTCAAGATTATGTTAGCTTGTCCAACTCGACCATGATTGGGGGACGCGGTTTCACTCACACTTCGGTAGTCAGGACCCTCGCTGGAAATCTCGCCGAAGACGGCATCGTGGCTAGAATCGTCCTCATAGCCGGCCTTGTTCCACTTTGAAGGTGCGAAACCTAAACGACTTCGACTTGTAGCCGTTGGTTGCGTGTTTTGATCCATGGCTGTTACTGGTTGAAAGGGGTCGAGAGTTCTCAAGATGGAGGGAGCGGCTCATGCCATGATACTGTATCCCCTTTAAAAAATGAAAAAATCTCTGCTATTCGTGACGTCCAAGCGGGTACCTTTTTTGCTGTATTCCAGCCATTGAAAACTGTTCGCTTAGTGGCGGAAGCATCCACTACAACTATTAATAGTGGAATTTGCCATTGATAATTGCTCCACTTGGGTGACTCAAATAGCGGAGTGTTTCCGGTACCACAACATCCGTTCGAAAAACTGACGATCCCCCGTGCATTGCTGCGTGTTTACCTAACATGTCACATTCAACACCCCGGCAAGTCCTCCTGAGAAGCCTGCGTATTAAGTAACATTTATCTCGCTGACCAGTTGATTTTCTGCGGTTTGCCGGATGTGTTTCCGCAATCTAAACTTCCTGATGACAACGTTGCTGGTCTGAAACCTTATTATCAAGTCTATACCATCCTATACTGTATTAAGCATTCTTGACCAACTTTAGGGATCTGACTGAGGAATAGTCTCAGCACATAGTTACTTACATGTATCTTATGGAAATAGGCGATGATTGACTATCCCCAGTCTTGCTTACCTGACATAACGGCATCCATAACAGTCAGCTATAGCAAGCGTGTACCAGCCAAAGAACAATTTACGTAAGACACAGTCCGTCTACTGGAGCAACGCATAGTGTCGGAAAATCAATATACAGTAGAAAATAACATGGCATGAACTCCATCTTAGCAGCCTGACAAACAACATATACTCATAGCTGCTGAGACCCAGCATTTACAGATTTTGTTGGACTGTTTCTAGCACTGGCGGTACTCTTGCATGCATCCTTGCCTCCCAGGCATCCCGTTGACGAGAATACTGGGTCAATCTCCAAGTGACAAAATCCAACTCTGGGCACGCGACCAAGAGATCATCGATCTCAGATGCTGATGGACGATAAGCCAGGTGAAGGTCTAAATACATCAGATGTCTCGCCCCTTTGCAGCTCTTGAGTAACGGTGGTCCCATCTTAGTATTCCCTAATTCAAGAAATCGTAAACGGGCCGAGTGAGCTTTGATCATGTTTGCCAACGCATTATTCATTTCATCGCTTGCTGTGCCGTCTCCACGACATTCGATATATCCCAGCACTATCTGCTCCAATGGTGATGGACTCTGAGCAATGGCCTCGATATCGGAGGTGAGACATGCGCTTGCCATACCGGAATCTAAGTTCTTTAACGCGGTCATCGAAGGCATAATCTCGGCCAGCCAGTCAGAATCCTCCTCCATATGGGCTATCTTCAATGTTTGAAGCGTTGAGCCCCATATTTTGCATGCTTGCTCGAGGTCGCTAGACTCCACGAGAGTATATTCCAAAATTAGTTCTTGCAGATGAGGGCATTGGCTAGCAAGTACAGTAAGTGGAGTTTCGCCCGTGGGGTTGTTCTCTGGACCGATTGTCAAGGATGTTAGATTCGAGGAGAGATGAGGTGCCATGAGCTGTAGAAGCCAGTCACTGAAATCGCCAATACTCAATCGTTTCAAACTAGGTCCTGTCTCTTTGTATCCAGGATAGTTCAAAGGTGCGCTGAGACGACCTTGTTCGTCCAAGTCATCATCATCAAAGGATTCCGGATCAGGATAAACTTCAGAAGCTCTAGCCTGGTATCGTAAGGTCTCGAGCGGTGAGCACGCTGCCAGTAAAGAGCCCAGGTACATTATGTATGCTTTTGACAGATAATGAGCATCGTCCATACTATCACCTCTCTCCACCAGTAGATCCTTGACTTTGGGGCAGGAAGACGCGATGTCTATAAGTAGGTCCATGTTGGTCGCATCACTAGGGCAGATGAGCTCAAGGGACTTTACGTAGCTGGCACGAGTAGGCTCGAGTCGCAAGCTGTACAGGAACATCCACTGCTGCTCGACATTTTTAAGCCCACGAGGATGTGCGTAGAGAAACCTCTCAGCAATCCTCCCGAGTATCTTGCACGAACACGAGAGAGCGTACAATGTGTTGTGCTTCGAACGACCGTGTAGTTCATCGATATGGCCGATAACTAACTGATAGATCTCTGTTGGTAGCCATGTTCTCGTCTTATGGGAAGGCTCTGGCACAGATTTGTGATCTCTCATACTGCGTTCAGCAAAATCCAAGCTCGATAAGTCTTGTTTGCTGCTCTCAGAAGGATGCGCATTTTCATCACCTTCGGATGGAGGGAATACTGAAGAGTTGAATAGGGATGCGGTGACTTGAGTGACCATAGCTGCAGCGGCTTGGGCTCGTCGTTGGGCATTCTCGTCATTCGGCTTTTTGATTGCAACGGTACGTGCCAGCTGGGCGAGCTTGACTATTTTCGGCTTGACTTGGGTGGTACCAAGATCAAGCCCCGAGCAGCTCTCAGTCGACCATGAGGACGCGTCCGTATGTTCAACTTCCATGGTTACAGTATCAGATATTGACGCTGGCTGGCTGAAGAAAGACTCCACATAACAATTAGTCATGGACATGGTTTTTAGTTCAGTGGGTCACGTGGTGTAATCAATTGTTAACTCGATCCAACAGTTTAAAGTTACTCAGCGCCTCGTATTCGAACTCAATCCTAAAAACTAGAAATCAAAACGGGCAAATTAAATAATCAGTAACATCTGAAAAATATTTCAATGATGGATATGGTTTAACTTTCCCCTTTCATAGAGCAGATACCACAATTTTTACATAGTGTAGATAAAAATACTTAGACAAAAGTTGTCCTGGTTATGAATAAATAACTACAGGTTAAGTGAGGGATCAAATGGAGGACTTCCCATCAGGGTTGTCCACGATGGGATGAAAATTCCCTGGAACTGTTCCTCGGGTAGTGATATTAATGGATGAGTTTATGATTGTTAGCACTATTTGTTCATCCGAACTTCCATCTCTGATATGGATTCGTCTCGTAGAACGGTGAGAAGCTCCCTGCGTTCACCAATCAAGGAAAAAACTACCTAGGGCGTGTCTTTTCGTCCCTGTTCTGTAGCGGGTTCATATAGTTTTTGTGTTTCACAGGCAGATCACAAGTTTTGTGCTGTTCTTTCGGCTCCCTGTCTCCAATCGCTAGCCTGTAATAGATTAACAGATATTCTTCATCTCAATCACTGCCGAGTCTCGACCTTGGATGGCTAAAAACGCGCCTCACTCTCCCCCGCCACAGCCTCAATAAGCATCCCTGTCATCATCTCGGTGCCCGTGGGCGCCGATAAGATTTGGCCAAGCTTCAGTACGTCATGCCGCTAAAAGCCACTCTAGTCTGCTAGTCAGCGCCCGTTCAGTCTACGCTGTATTACAGCGCCAAGATGTCCTTTTTAGCACAGGCACGTTAGTGAGGTTCGTCAGTCCGGGGTACGGACTGTCCGTACAACCGTAGTGATCCACTTTCTCGGTCCCCCGATGCCGTATCCCTTCAGTGTGAATGGAATATCCTTGTCTTGGTAAATGTTCGTACGGGCGATCGAGAGACGCGGCGGCCCGGATCTACGTAGCTTTCTATCCTATTCACCTGTTAAATAATTCTCATCTCCTCAAAGACCACTGTTCCTATATTCAGAAGTTCGACTCTAAAACATCAATAACTATTCTAATCATCTCTTATTCACCCCTCAATCTTCACCTTGAAAGACGTATAAGACTACAAAGAAACATTCAATTTGTGTTGGATAAAAGTCCCAATTGGGAGTACCAACCAAATCAAGATGTCACATCACAAGGAGCACAACCCTTCTAGTTCCTCAACAACCCTTCAAGACACGCAAAACACTGACAACACGTCAATCGACCACGAATACGATGCCGAAATTCACCAACTAGCTCGACGACTTACCAGCCAATCCGCAACATCTGGCCACGGCCCTCTATTTCCCCTTGGCGAAAACTCCTCCCTCGATCCCGAAAGCCCTCATTTCAATCCCAAGAAATGGGCCAAAGCATACCTGAAGACGCGCACAACTGCAGCAGATGGAAACACTCCCCGAACAGCAGGCATCGCCTTCAAAAACCTTGATGCATTCGGCTTCGGTCAAGCGACAGACTTTCAAGATACTTTGGTCAACATCTTTCTCAACGCCACCAGCCTTGTGAGAAAGATTGGTGGGTACAAGGGTCAGCGCATCGACATTCTCCGAAACCTCGATGGTCTCGTGGAGGCGGGAGAGATGCTCTGCGTTTTGGGTCCTCCTGGCTCTGGCTGCTCTACCCTTCTTCGTAGCATCTCGGGCGAAACGCACGGCTTCCATCTCGGTGACGATACTGTCCTCAACTACCAAGGCATCCGGCCGGAGCAGATGAAGAAGGCTTACCGAGGCGAAGCCATCTACACTGCTGAAGTTGACCACCACTTCCCTCACCTGACCGTCGGCGACACACTCTACTTCGCTGCTCGTTGTCGCTGTCCGCCAAAGGATAAGCTTCCCCAAGGCGTCAGCGCACGAGAGTATGCTGAGCATTTGCGCGACGTCATTATGGCCATGTTTGGCATTTCACATACCAAGAACACGAGGGTAGGCAACGACTTTGTGCGCGGTGTTAGTGGTGGTGAACGCAAAAGAGTTACCATCGCAGAGGCGGCTCTTGGTTACTCTCCTTTGCAGTGCTGGGACAACAGTACACGAGGTCTTGATAGCGCTAATGCCGTCGAGTTCTGTCGAGTACTCCGTACGCAGGCTGATGTTCTAGGGATTTCGTCCTGCGTCGCTATCTACCAAGCACCGCAAAGCGCGTACGATCTTTTCGATAAAGTCGTAGTTCTGTACGAGGGTCGCCAGATCTTTTTCGGAAGAACTGGCGAGGCACAGACCTATTTCGAGAATCTGGGCTTTGTATGTCCTGAGCAACAGACCACCGCCGACTTCTTAACATCAATGACCAATCCCGTCGAGAGAATCGTTCGTCCTGGAGCCAATCCTCCTCGTACCCCTGATGAGTTTGCTCATGCGTGGAGGAACAGTCAAGCTCGCTCTAGACTCATCGACGAGATCGACTACTACATGGAGCAACACCCGTTCGACGGACCAGATCTACAACGATTCTCTGAATCACGAAGACTCGACCAAGCCCGTATACAGCGAGAGAAGTCACCCTTCAACCTTTCCTTCTGGCAGCAATACACCATCAACCTCTGGAGAAGTGTCAAGATGCTTGTCGGCGACCCAAGCATCACCCTCACCATGCTCGTCACCAATATCTTCCAAGCCCTCATCGTGTCCAGCATCTTCTACAACCTACCACACAACACGACCAGCTTCTTCCGTCGTACAACACTCCTTTTCTTCATCGTCCTCATGAACGCTTTCAGCAGTGTTCTCGAAATCATGACCCTCTACGAAAAGAGAAAGGTCGTGGAGAAACAGTCCCGCTATGCATTCTACCATCCCAGTGCTGAATCGCTGGCAGCCATGGTTACTGATCTTCCGTACAAAATTACCAACGCGATTCTGATGAACACGACATTATACTTCATGTGCAATTTGCGTCGCGAGCCTGGTCCGTACTTTGCCTTTTTACTCTTCTCATTCGCACTCACGATGTGTATGTCGATGCTGTTTAGATTCATTGGATCTGCGACCAAGTCAATCTCTCAAGCATTAGCGCCGGCGTGTGTAATTCTACTGGGTTTGGTCTTGTACTCTGGGTACGCTATTCCATCGAATTACATGCATGATTGGCTTGCCTGGATCCGATGGATAAACCCTGTCTTTTATGGTCTAGAAAGTGTCTTTTTGATCGAGTTCCACGGTCAGGAGTATTCCTGCTCTAGTTTCGTTCCCAGTGGAGCTGGTTACGAGAACTTAAGTTCTGGCGAACGTGTTTGCAACATTGCTGGGTCTGTACCTGGACAGTCCTTTGTCAGAGGCGAAGATTACCTACAAACCTCATTCGGTTTCATCAACAGTCATCGTTGGAGGAACTTGGGTATTCTTATTGCGTGGGCATTATTCTACATGGCTCTTCACCTTTTGACAACCGAGTATGTGGCTTCTGAGCGCTCCAAGGGTGAAGTCTTGGTCTTCCTTCGTGAGTCGATTCACAAGGTCTCTGGCAAGCGTGTCAGCGACGAAGAGTCAGGTTCTAGTCTACCCGCAGGCAAACAAGAGGCTCCTGGGAACTCGAGCGAGAAGGTCGAAGTTGAAAGACAAACATCTGTCTTCCACTGGAACGATGTCTGCTACGATATCAAGATCAAAGGTGAAGATCGCAGGATTTTGGATCACGTTGATGGTTGGGTTAAACCCGGCACATTGACTGCTCTTATGGTATGTTTCTTTGTTCCCTACATTTACAACCAGATATCTGACTTGCTTCTAGGGTGTTTCGGGCGCCGGAAAAACCACCCTCCTCGATGTCCTCGCCAGCCGTGTCACGATGGGCGTTGTGTCTGGGGAGATGCTTGTCAACGGTCTCCAACGTGACTCTTCCTTCCAGAGAAAGACCGGATATGTGACGCAACAGGACCTGCACCAGGCCAGCTCAACGGTACGAGAAGCTCTACGATTCAGCGCCATCCTTCGACAACCGGCCAAGTACAGCAAGCAGGAACGTATCGACTATGTTGACACTGTCATTTCGCTACTGGGAATGGATGCTTATGCTGACGCCATCATTGGCGTTCCTGGCGAAGGACTCAATGTTGAACAACGCAAGAGACTGACTATCGGAGTCGAACTTGTTGCTCGACCACAACTTCTCCTCTTTCTCGACGAACCTACCTCTGGTCTTGATAGCCAAACTTCGTGGTCGATCTGCGACTTGATGGAGACGTTGACTAAGAGCGGCCAGGCCATCCTATGTACGATTCATCAACCTTCAGCCATGCTTTTCCAACGGTTCGACAGGCTTCTTTTACTTGCCAAGGGAGGTAAGACCGTCTACTTTGGCGAGGTCGGTCATAATTCTCAGGTATTGATGGATTACTTCACTCGCAACGGTGGACCAGCTTTACCGCCCAAGGCCAACCCTGCTGAACACATGCTTCAAGTCATCGGAGCTGCTCCAGGTGCGCACAGCGACATTGATTGGCCTGCTATCTGGAGACAGTCTCCTGAGTACGAGTCTGTGCAAAGAGAGCTTCAATCACTCAAGTCTCAGAGTTTGCCAGGCCAAGAACATGTTTCGACTGGTGACCCTTCCGAGTACAAGGAGTTTGCCTCTTCATACACAACTCAATTGTGGGAAGTTACCAAGCGGCTTTTCCAAGGGTACTGGAGAAATCCCCAATACATGTACTCCAAGGTTCTTCTGTCTGTCGGCGCTGTAAGTTACTGTCCCTACTCATCATACCTCACATCACACTAATATTCCTACGTAGGCTCTCTTTATCGGACTTTCCGTGATGGATGCCAGCAACACGATCCGCGGGCTTCAAAACCAGATGTTCGGCGTCTTTCTTTTCTTGACCATCTTTTCTCAGGTAGCTGAACAGATGATGCCGGTTTTTGTACAGCAGAGAACTTTGTTCGAAGCTCGCGAACGTCCTGCCAAGACATACTCTTGGCAAGCGTTTATGTTCGCCAACATTACTGTCGAGCTTGTCTGGAACTCGGTAAGCAATTCGCAGCCGTTGAGCTTTGTTCTGTACTAACACTACCGCCTAGTTCATTGGTATCTTCTCCTTCATTGTTTGGTACTACCCCATTGGCCTTTACCGTAACGCCGAGTGGACAAACCAGGTCGACTCACGCGGAATCACCATCTTTCTCCACGTTTGGATGTTCTTCCTCCTCGCATCAACCTTTACACACATGATCATCGCTGGTCTCCCTGATTCCGACACTGCAGCGGGTATTCTGAACCTGATCTTCATCATGATGTTTGCCTTTTGCGGTGTCCTCGCAGGCCCCGATGTCCTACCTCGTTTCTGGATCTTCATGTACCGCGTCAATCCTTTTACGTATGTCGTTGAAGGTTTCCTTGGCACAACTCTCGCGAATGCGCCAGTCACATGTGCTGCGAACGAGATTTTGGGCTTTACGCCCTCAAACGGATCAACCTGTAGCGAGTTTCTCTCTGCCTACATTTCTGAGCATGGTGGGTATCTTGAAGGTGGAAGTGGCAGCAGCACTACTGAGTGTCACTACTGTCCCATGGCCAACACAAACTCTTTTCTCAAAATGATCAACATTAGATATGACAACCGTTGGAGAGACTTTGGGTTACTTTGGGCTTATGTCTTGTTCAACTGTGCTGCTGCTGTAGCTATTTACTGGCTGGTCCGGGTTCCAAAGAAGAGCAAAAGCAAGAAGGCTTAGATAGCGGGTTCCAATGGATGCTATCGTATATAGTGTATTTCTTTTTCTATATGTTTTGTCTTTCTACTTGGTCTTCTACATAGAGTTTTCTATTTCTCTCATAGTTTTCTATTTTGCGTTACTGATTTGGACATAGATATATACATTAACAGAGTTATAGAGAGGAGCAGTATCTTCCAACTATCCGTGCATTTAGTCTGTAAACTACTGAGTAGATAGGCTTTGTCACAATATGATATATCCTGCCTTTTCCTTCATAATACTGAGCAAGTTTTCCGTGAACAGTGCCAACGCAACTTTGAATATCCTCTAGTAACTCTAGAAGTTCTGCTCCTGATCATGATCCAACATCATGAATATTTCCTGGTTCTGCTCAAACCAGTTCCCTAGTTCCATGCTGTGAGTAAAACCTCCATACTCCGTCGAACTCCCATTTCCTCCCATGGGTACACTTCCATAACCCATTGCATTACTGAGCTGCTCCCCATCATGAAAACCCTGCATTCCTGTCGGTATACTCATGTGCCCTGGCAGAGGGACACCCGCCTCAACAAATAGCATCTCGAAAGGCTTGTCTGGTATTCTACCCGACGCGTGGATCGATGTGTCGCGTTTCCTGGAGCCTAAATATTTGCATGCTACATCGTACATAAGCTTAAATAAGTGAAGCTGCTTTCTATAAACGTCGGGGAGTTCTGTGTTGATGTGTGCTGTCTCAACCACAGCTGCCAGACTCTCTAAGTGGGCTGGATCACACGTCTCGATGGTATGGCAGAAGAGTACGATGAACGGTATCAATGGTACCGCCAAAAACGCCCTATGTTGCTGTTAGTGTGTAACCGCGGTTTCACGCGAGAAGTTCCTCTTACCAGTGCACGTAATGCTCAAGCAGGCCAGATTCGGCATCCCGCAAGATAGATAGGCATATTTTGTGCTCATCAAGAGCTTCTTTTGCGACTTCGAAGCACTCATCACAGAAAGCGGAATAGGTAGTTGGTTCGGGTTTGATGGCCCGGTAGACAAGACAAAGCATTGATAGATATGCGATCTTGTCAGCTCTTTGGAAAAGGTCGGTCAGTGTGTCTCCAACGCCTAGTCGGGACATCTCGATGAACCGGTCCTTGATATGTTAGTGTCGGATTCCATTTCATCTGTAGTCCACATACCTCTGCCGCATTTCTGCCATGAAAGAATCTTTTCAGGTCTGCTGCAAGATCTCTGGCCCGAGATGCTCTCATATCGTCGGGCTGCATCAAAGCTCTGGGGCTATACAAATCATCGTAGACCCTGGCTTGTAGACCGCCGAAATCCGTCCATTTGGACAATATCGGTGGTAAGCCATCGCTTCCAACACCTTCCAAAGCTTCAAAGTTCAATGTGATTTCGCCAACACGAATCAGAGAGGGTCTGCTAAGGCGCATGGAAAGCATTTTGTCCAGTATGTGGATCCAGCATACCATCTTTCCTCTGCGCTGTTTCTCCTCACGCGTCTCTGGCTTGGAGAGTGTTTCGCGGATGAGGCCGAGTCTTTGGCACATTTGTGCTGCGGCCGCGAGACAGTTCCATGATAACGATATGCGGCATCTGTCAAGATAATAAGTCGCCTTTGAAGATATCAGCGATCAACACTTTGCCAACAAGCTTTCGAGCTTTTACTTACCGCCATGTATAGAGCGAGAACATAATCAGCCGTACATGGTAGATTGAATGGGAGACCCGCTAGTATTGTTTCCAGGTTCTGTCGACAGAGGAGTCCCTGTGTTCTGAACTCATTCTTCAGACCTTGCTCTTGTTCTACCTTGTCGCATTCCAGTAAGAGACGTTGTAGCCCTGCATGGGTAATGATGAGGTCTGCAAGTGTTGGTTTGCCGAAATAGACTGTCATGAAGTACTCGACAAATTGGCCAATGCTTTCAAACTCGATGCACCAAAAGCACTTCAGTCTTGGTGACTCTGAGCCCTGTTTTAGTATGTATCCATATCATGTTATTGACGACTCACCTCGAAGCTTCTGTATAGCCATCATAGCTAGATGAATTGGAGGAAGCTGATAACCTCCCTGCCCTGTAGGATACAGGGTTTGCTGAGTGTTGACAAGTTGAGGGTCCATATTCTGAGCATTGCCCTTGCTGAGAATCTCTCGTAACTCGTCAAGGTGTTTTTCTAATTCGTGTACTTGACCCGGCCCTTTGTTGCTATCGACTACCTTCTGTAGCAAGTTGGTGGCGAAAGTGGCCTGGGTAGCCAGTGTGACATCGTCTTCCAATTCCGAAGAAGCGTCATCGCTGTTTCTCACTTGCTCCGAAGGGGAGTACGTGTAAGATTGAGGCGTTACATGGCAAGCCAAGGTGCTATGCGCGGCTGAAGAACTGCCATTGAGATGAGGAAGGGGAGAAGTGATGTTGTTGACAGCAAGGCTAATTTGATCCAGCTTCATCGAAATGTCGTTCAACTTCGCTTCACTAGAGTCCAGTTCAGTACTTCTACACTTTTCCTAACACTTTCGACTTACTAGCCATCGGACACCAAGGCGCGGTTCCGTTTTGCTCTCGTTTTGAAGCCAAGTGGGTATGAACAGTGTATCTGCTTCCTTTGGCATGGACCGCATGGATCCTCTCGATCGCATTTGATCTAAACCAAGTGAGTAAGTACTCCCCTGGCATGTCCCACCATTACCAACCTTTCGTTGTCTACATTGGTCACACTTGACACGAGTTGTTAGTTTGTTCTTGCAGGATTGCTGTGCTATGCGGGAATACGACGGTAATGGTGAAACTTACGGACAGCTTTTGCTCCGGGATGCGTCGCGTGGCAGACGTGCTGTTATTCTCTTCGTCACTGTCCATATTGTCTAAATTCATGACCAGATGCACAAGGCGATAGAGGCTAGTGACAATCTTTCAACCCAGCAGTGTCTGTATGTGATGTTTGGCCAGATAATGCTGACCTGAAGGAGCATGACAGGGGTTTCCGACGCGCATTCCGCGCGCCCCCGACAATTCTTGGCGAAAGCGCGGCAGTTCGGAGATTCCGAGAGACCGCCAACCTTGGTCGAGGAAGCAATGACGAATACTATTCAATGCCAATTCGCAAAACATTTCTTTGGTCCATGTTTCTCGCTTGTCCATTTCAATATTGAGCCTAATAGATGCCAGAATTAATCAGGCATCGTCGATCATATTGGTATGACAATAACGCGTCGTGGTTTTTACATGAAACAACGCGTCATATAAGGCTCAAATATCAATATTTCTAATTTATACTATCCGCTACAATCAGTCGTTGTCTTTGGCAATCTTATCCATAATCTTCGTATCATTGAGATACCAAGTCAGCGACTCCATGTCCTCCGTCACGTACTTCTCTGCCAACGTCCACCCATTGCCAAACCAGCCAAACTCATTATCATCGCAGTACTTGTACTCGAAATCTTCCCAACGTGGATTACTCATTGTGCGAACGCAGTGCAGACTACTCCCAGGCCACAAAGCTGTTATGCGACCTCTCTTTTGCTCCTCGCGGGACGCGCCCTGCTCGTAAGTCTTGTACCAAGAATTGCACTCTTCTGCAAACACAGTTTGTTTGAAGAACTCATCGCAGTAATTGGTAAACGCTTGAACCATGTTGCGCTTGGGTTCGATGCAGACGATGTTGTCGTACGCCATCCGCGCGAGGACCTTGCCGATGTATAGGTTTGTCTTCTCGATGACGAGAAGAAGACTGCCGGCTCCGGGCATAGAATTGGGACCCATGGACTGGAAAAAATTGGGAAATCCGTCTGTGCAGACGCTAAGGTATGTTTCCGGGCGCTTCTGAAATCGTTCTCTCAGATTCACTCCGTCTACCCCGTAAATGGGGAAACTTCTGTTGGCGGGAGAGGTCTGGAAGCCGGTTGCGCAGATAATAGCGTCAACAGGGTGATGCTGTCCATCTGTAGTGAAAACACCAGTCTCGTCGATCTTGGAGATACCGCAGGTGATAGTGTCAACCTTGGGAGATGCCAAGGCCTCTAGGTATCCTGGTCCAGGCGACATGCGCTTGCAATAAGGTGAAAACTCGGGCAACATATGATCGTAAATTTCCGGCTTATCTTTGAGTCTCTGCATCATAGACTCTTGGGCCAATTGGCGAAGGTTGGTCTGTTCCTTGGATCCACGGAAGAGCACTCCAAAGTTCTTGTTGATGGTATACTCGATGGCTCGTCTGTATTCGAGGTATGCTTCCCGGTCTGTCTCCCATTTCTTCATCTCGTCAGCGCTATAGTTGAAATTGCCGCCTGCTTGTTGGATTCTCTGGCGTGTTTCTGGATCTCCAAAGAGCCCAACGACCCAGGACCGGCCACGGACGTAGTGGTCCATGTGCTTGACATCGGGTAGCAATGCAGGTACGATTTGAAGACCACTGCTTCCAGATCCAATGACCGCAACTGATTTATCCTATATATGGCGTTAGTAAGACACTACGAATACACAATGTCACTCACCTTCAAGTCAATCTGAGGATCCCAGTTTGCACTATGCAGAAGATGGCCTTTGAAAGATTCGATGCCGTTTATTTCAGGCCACTTCCATTCATTAAGGACACCCTCTCCAGTAACCAGAACGTCGGCAGAGTCTTGGTACTCCTCGCCTGTGGCCAGATTCTTGAGCTGCACATACCACTTGTTGGTCGTTTCGCTCCATCGTGCACCAATGCACTTCTGTTGAAAGCGCATGTGCCTTCTAACGTCGTACTTGGTCGCAACATCCTTCCAATACTGGAGAATCTCGGGCGCTGAGGCAAAGAAAGAACTCCATCTTGGTGAGGACTCATAGGTCAACTGGTAAGCATGCGCTGGAACATCTGCGACTTTGTTAGTGATGAAGGCGCTGATGATGGAACTAGTAGCTTACCACATGCGCAACCGGGATATCTAAAAACGACGCTTCCTGTCAGCGTTTTCCACGGTGCATGCTCTGATTGACTTACCTGTTCTCAAACCAGGTTCCACCGAGGTCGGGGTTCTTCTCGTAAATAACCAGATCTACATCAGGCACTTGCTTACGGAACTCGACAGCGCCACAGATGCCCGAAATTCCAGCGCCGATGTAGATAACTTTGAGAGGCCTAGCTTGGTCCATGCATCGCTGCGACGGTGACGGCGATGACTTGGTCTTTTCCTCTGGTGTGGTTTGCGTAGTCAAGGGTATCTCGGTGGTGCTGATGCTTGGAACCTTGGGATTGTAAGATGCATTGGCATCAGTAATACTGTTTGATAGAAAGTTTGGCATTTCGCCGATAGTGATGCCGCCGGAGTGAGGCATAATAGATGAGAAGGAGGTCAGTCTGGGTGAAAGTGGAAGTGGCTAATAAAGAACTCGGCCGATTTTTGGGAGGATAAGAAAGACTTATATAAAAAGGTGGCCTATCTCAAGATACCACTGCAGACTAAACGCTTCATCTTCCTGGTGGGGGATGTGTTATCATGCGCGCAAGTCTTTATCATTCAGCCCATTCCGGACCGGCGTTCACTCCACATAGATACCACGCCTGCTGGCAATAGTCCTCGATTTCACATACTATACCCCGCGTTTGTAGTTCGTAGCTGTATCTTAGTTTCATTAGTTGGAAACTCAGACTGACGATAGCGGTTAGTAGTACCGATAGTAAACGGTTGTCGTTTCCGATGATAGTCTATTGGTCCATCCCCACATCCAATCGGCATCGCTAACCGTAGCGCACTTGTTATCATCAGGATGTGCGAATTCGGTATCAGACCTCAATTCCACCTGTTTGGCAAATATAACTACAAAAGATCGACATAAAGACACCTTTTCACGAGATTCTGACCATACTTACATCAGTCCGGAAAAAAGAGAATTGAAATTTGGGCGTGTTGTCTCAATCTCAAGTCCCAAATACAACAATTGATCACGATAACAGTCGGTTTCATTATTCATTTATTCAACATGGCAGCATTACCAGAGCCCATACTCTATACAATCAAGCCAACAAAATTAGTGCCCAATTCCCCAAAACCACTGCTTCTCTACAAGAAGGCCTTTATGAAAGATGGCAAAGTTGACCGCACTGCTGCATTTGACACCTTCAAATCAAACAACTGGGACGTACAATGGGTCGTGAGATATGGACAGCATCAGCGAGCGCATTATCACTCTCAGACCCACGAAGTCATGGTTGTTGTCTCAGGCCCTGGCCGTATCCGCTGGGGCGTTGCAGACCTAAGCGATAACTGGGAAGAACATACCTACGGCCAAGCCTACGAAGACGGCGGTCTGGAACTTGAGGTCGAAACCGGGGATCTTTTCGTTATTCCTGCGGGTGTTTCGCACAAGTCATATGACCCCAATGCTACTGAAGCGTCTTTTGGCTGCTTGACTGGGAATGCACGTGCCATTGCAAGTGACAACGCGAGGATCACTGTAGCGGAGGTGCCGATAGAAGGATTTTGTATGATGGGGGCTTACCCAAAAGGGTTTTCTTGGACATGGGATGAAGGTGGTGATAGTGCAGATGACTTTGAGGCTGTATGGCGAGTTGAGAACGCCGATGCTGATCCATACACGGGTCAGAATGGAGGCATTAACAAGTATTGGAAGAACTAGCAAGGTGGATTCAAAAGCTTGATTTAATCTATTATATATAACAATTCAAACAAGCTATCTACTTAATGTGGACACCAGGACTTCTCCAGGTGCACTCTGATGCCCAATTGATATGACGAGTGTATTTATTGGCTGTGTAAAAAACAACGCGTTGTCAGACAAGCTGAGACATTCAAAAAGGCAAAAGAAAGGGTCTGGCCGGGGATTGAACCCGGGACCTCTCGCAAGCTATGCTATAGGGTTTTCCCTAAGCGAGAATCATACCACTAGACCACCAGACCGAGGTATATGTGAGCACGTGATACTTGTTGTACTTAAACTCGAACAAAGTCGATTTCATATATACTTGAGACAGCAAGATGTGGTAGAAGCTCATCTAGGGTAGTTCAGATCAATTTACTCTCCATATTCTCGTTTCATTCCTTGTTACCCTTTATTATGTCAAGGATATACGAGGATAAATCTAGCATACTGGTGATTATCTCTTATGAATAGAGCGAAGTAGAAAGAATCCGCTTATCGAGTGGTCATGACCTGCTTAGAGAATTCAAGACACAGCTTTGATTGATTGTCTCATGTCATGGGTAAAACTTTTTGAAAACGCAGATTTGAGTAAATATCGTGAATTTGACTCTTAATGACAGCATACATAGAAATCACTACAATACAAAAGCTTAGCATTCTGCACATCTTTGAAGGCTCATTAAAAGGATTCTTGGTCGTAATAACTTATGGTTCAATTTCTTTCCTTCGCCATCAATTACGCAATATCGAAATACAAATATAGAACACGAACTTGAGCTCTCTCAAACAAAATGTAATAGATACTCCATCACATGCATACTCAAACGTGGGTGTCCAATTCTTCCACCAGTTGTTCACCGTCGGGGATCATCAGTTCATCTTCGCCCTCTCCCCAATCACTATCACCATCGCTCATCCCTGCATCGAGTTTCTTATCGACAGCCACGACGACTCCTCCAGTATCAGAAAGCGCTTCGTGTACTTCTTGTGAAGTTGTAGTGGAAGTAAAGAAGGAATGTACAGGTTTGAGCTTCTTCCCCTGGCACAAAAAGCCCATCGGGGTGTGCATGATATCCTGCGTCTGACGTCGATGTGTCAGCCACTCCAGTAAAAACTTCAGTGGTTGGTCAACGAAAAGACCTCGAGTGACCAGAGGAGTCTCTAGTGAGGATGCATCAGGAACAGCAGGTGGCAAATCCTCTCGGTTGAGACCTAGCCAGGAAACGAGATGTGCATACTCGCTGTAGCTGAAGTACAATCGTCCAGCGAGGATGCCGATCTCAATCGACAACCATGGAGGAAACGATGGTGGGTTGTCTTGCATTGGAATTGTAAAATAGTCCAAATTGCTAAATCGCCACATTGCCTTCGTGACGGGCGCAGCATACGTCAACAGCGACATGAAGTGAACTTTGCTCGGATTGCGGAGCATTGTGAGAAGAAGTTCAGCTTCTTCCGGAATGACAATGAGAGCTGTCTCTGTCAATGAACTCCAAAGAATCCATTCGACAGGTCGCTACTTCAATTAGTGTCGAGCTTTGATGTGTCAACAATGCGAAATACTTACCATAACATCAAAAGATACCCCATAGCCTTTGCTTTCGATACTTTTAGTGAATTGCTTCGAAACAAACAGCCTGGACGCTGTTTTCCGTACACCAAACTTGCGTCCTATCTTGGTGTCACTCATAAAGTCGAAAGCTTGTACGAAACTGTCACATTCGTCCAGGTATCCAGCGGTGACAAATGCCGTGATCGCGAGGTCGAGACCAGGGAAAGCGGCAGCGGTGTACTTGATAGGCTTCTCCCTTTCACGTAGCTGCTCAAACTCAAACTCAACCTCTCGCTCCAACTCAAGCTCCTCAAATGCTGACGAATAGTCACCCGATAAGTCGAGCTTCTGCTCACATAAGCGGGTAGTAAAGTCCTTCAAACAGTCGAAGTCGAGTTCTGTCATGGTTTCAGTGGTGGGAATCAAGTCGCTTGGACCATATAGCTGTTCAAGTGTTTGGCCTTCATGTTGTTGTATAGAATCTAGAAGCTGTATTCTCTCCGCTGGGTCCTCAGAGAAGTTGCGGTACTTCCACGAGGCGTTTGTACGCCGACAAAAGTCAAATCCTTGTGATGTGTAGAGAGACTTCATCCTCTCGTTCGCTTTGCAACTTTGCTCAAGTAGCCAGTAAACAACATCTGAAGATGTCACAGGCGCAAACATCGTTTTGTTGCTGGGCCGTAAATCAAGGATACTACGATGAACCTCAGGGGGCACGACAAAAGCCACTGATTGGGTCGATCCGAGTTGTCTAAGTCTCATGGCCGCTACATCCGTTAGCATTGAATTACTCTCCGTGTCAAATTTGTTGCTTACCTTGGACTGTCTGGTCCTTTGTCTGTCCCAAGCCAAGTGTGACTGCTCCTCTAGCATCAACAGGTAGTTTCAAATCCGTGCCGCGGGTATGCGCCTCGTCAATGTACACGACACAATCTCTCAGATTATCCGCAAATGGACTTGCAAGGAGGGGTACAGGCTGTTTCTGGAACCGGGCACGAACCATTATTCTACTATTGCTGCCAAAATAGACAGCTCCTTGAGCGTCGGGACAGAGGTCGAGCCAAACTGCAGCAAGATCCTGGTTTTCCATTTCCAGGATGTAAGCTCCCGCGTCAATCAGAATACGTATCTTCTCATGATTCAGAAGATCCAAGAGACCCCTCTCAGTCAGGTGTCGTCCCATGGTGTCAACTGCTTGGTAGCAACGCTGGTTTCGCGGTTCGAGCAAGTAACTTAGGACCTCTGCGTTCGTCTGCACTAGGCTAGACAAGTCATCCTGTTTGATTGTCTGAGGAAGTAGCCTCTTGTTATCGTTGGTTCCACTGAAGCCTGTTGTGAGAGTCTTCGAAGAAGCGGCTTCGTTCGGCAGCAGCGGGATGTCCCAACCCGAAGCCTGCAACTTCACTCCAAATTGTTTGGCATGTGCTGGGAAAGCGAAATTGTTCAAGAAATAGTTCACAATGCTTGTCTTGAACCTCAAATGCTTCCAAAGGTCCTCCATCTGGGCTTCGTCATCTAGAGTGAGAAAGTTCCAGCACTCGAGGCGGGGTGGTAGTTCGCACTCATGAATCAGCCGTTCATATTGCATGGTAGGGTCGTCCGAGCGAACAACGTGCTCCAAACACTGAACCACTTGGCTCTGAGTAAGACCGGTCTGATAAAACGCTAAGCAGGTTAATATCAGAGCCGTGTCCGGATGGCCGTATTCGGCAGTCAACGAAGGCACACCCTTTGCTTCAAAAGGGACCGCAATCGGAGCTCGCTGAGGATGTAAGCCATACTGAACGTTCCATCGCTTCGCCAAGCAGGTCAATAGTAAGCCTTCGGAAATGAGACCCTTCAGAAGGTAAAGGTTCTTCAAACCAAAAACCTCATCAGCGAGAAATTCAGCTACTCGTTTGAAAGTCGACAGATCAACTTTAATGCCTGATATGATCGATCTCACATGTTTCTGAGTGTCAATATCGACTGCACTCTTAAACTGTAGCTGTGGGAGACGACCTTTGCAGACATCCTCTATAAGGAGAGAGGTAAGACTCTCCTCAACTTCTGGACGCAAAATGTGTATGATGGGGTAGCCTTGATGGCGCCGCATGATATCGATGCCATGACCGAATCCCGATTCAAGGTAGGGTATGTGTTCCTCCACAAGCGAAAGGAGTCCTTCGACAACGAGCCAACGTTGAGGATGGCCATCGACCGCCATAGGTGTACCGCTGGGATAAATCAGCTGTGTCTTTGTCGAGAGCGTAAGGTCAGATTCGTCGAGAATGTCACGGCTGTTTGTTTCAAGCCATCGCTGGATGTCTATCATCCTCTTAGCACTCTTCGGGTTATCATCCACCAGTTGTTGAAGTCCGCTGAGCTTGAACGACATGATGTGTTCGGGGAGACAAATCATAACACCCCCCGAATCACGAATGTCTTTGTGGATCGTCTTGAAAAGTTTCATAGTCTTTAGGTCCATAGGGGAGCGGCGCGTAAATGGGACGTGGCGAACAACCCGACCAAGGAGTCCACCCATTCGGCTTTGAACCACTTGGGCTGTCTGCAAGAGGAGAGCTCGAGGAACGACTAGCCTACAAAGACTCTCACAGTCAGCCAAGATAGCTATTGCCATTGGTATAATGCATGAGGTCTTTCCTATACGAGGTGTCGGTTAGTAAATGACGTTACAGGGAGGCATTGATGAGAGAAAAGACGTACCTTGCCCCATATTCATCTGGAGCACAGAATTGGAAGCAGAAGCGGGAGAGATGATAGCTCTAGCCACGTCGATTTGGGACGGTCGAATGAGCAAGTTGTTGTCAATCTCCAGAAGAAGCCATTCCGGATGCTCCAGGGGCTTCCAGTTCAAGTGCGCTTGTAGTTCCTCATCTTCTCGCAAACGCCTGTCATCCTTGTATAGTGTTGCATCATGTATGCGGAGACATTGCTGCAGCTTTGTCATGAGAATTCCATAATGTACCAGTTTAGACTTCATTTCAAGACCGAGTTCTCCACTGTTAGTGTTTCTCAACTGTTCTAGCAGCGCCACGCGAGATAGACACGGCCAAAGCCTTCCCAGGCTCAACCATGTAGATTCTGTGAAATGATCTGATAATGAGGTTCGAATCCTATCTTCCCACTCACCCAACTCCTGCGCGACTAGGGAGCTTTCCTGTCGAACGTCCTCAGCGCTTATCGTCTGTTTTTGGGACTTGCTGAAGGATGTGGCGCGGTGTTGCATCATGGCCTCGAGTGACGCACGGAGGTCCTCGCTATATTGCTTTCGAAGCGTCGTATCCGATGACAAGGCAAAGTTCTTGATGATCTGATCAAGGACTGCCAGATTGTCAGGTAAGGCTGGCAGCGCCTTGCGTATCCTGTTGTCCTGGAAGTCTCCTGGGTGGATGGCAACATCGTGCGAGTTTGTATCGAGCACCGGGGACTCACTGACAATATCGCTAGATGCAATGTCATCTTTCAGTATCATTAGACATTCTCCGAGACTTGGTACTCTGTACGCATCGCGAGACTGTATTAATGGTGGAATCTCGATGTGATTTGGTTTCGAGCACCAGATGTTACTCGTCATACACTTCTGCCCACTTGGTTGCTGTTGGTAGAGGCGTGAAGCAATTTCCTCGAGCCGTTTGAGGTATTTCGAGAGCTCAAGATTACTTGACAGCCTACCAAGGTCTGGCTCCAAACCCTTCCAAGCTTTGTCCAAGTCGATATATATATGAGGTACGTCAATCATTGAATGCTTGAATTGATCGACTGAGCCAGGTAGATGAGGCCAAGTCTCCATGATTTGGGACGTAAGGCGAGTGGCTTCATCCACCTGTTTCTCCTGAAATCTAGCAGGAGTCAGTTTAGTCTTTTTACGGACACCAGCCTTTCCAATTTGGCGAAAGTCACCATGAGCTGGCTGGTTTGCCAGCATGAGTGGTATCATGCTGTCCATTGATGGCTTCTCAAAAGCGCGGAAGCTGGAGAAATATGCACGCTCAGGAGGCTCCAGATTTCTGAGCTCAGTAGTCTTATAAACAGCCACCAGCCACTTGATAATATTCAGATCAATATCTGTGTTGAAGGCCAATAGAGCAAGCAGGAAGTAGGCATCATAGGATGGCGATTGACAATTTCTGCGGATGAACTGTACAAGAGGTCCCCAGAGCTGCGAAATCTCTACACTGAGAAGAGTTTCAATGTCCGTGGCACTTAAAGTGTCGTCGAAGCCGCCAATGTTGGTCCATCTCTCCACAAGTGGTGTGAGGCTAATGAGTTTGGGAATATTGTTTGAAACAGCTCTTAATGCACGAATTGTTTGATAGACACGACAACTTTCCCCCAACTTTATATCCTTGCTAGGATCGTAGGGGAAAGCTTTCGAGGAGTCTGTCAGGGCATCAATATCGGAAGGGAAAGAAACACGCTCATAGAGCTGCCTACGAATTCGGCCTCGACGGCACAGCAAACTTGTTGCAACCTCCTGTGATTGAATTTTCAGCTCCATGGTGTTCTTGTCACTCACACTCTCGAGCTGTTGTGACTGCAAGAGAATGGAGTCAACGAGAATAGTATATCCCTCATGCTGAATCCACATCGTTAAGTTGTTGTCCCACTCTACCTTCTGATAGAGGTCTATACCCGGCGGATAATACGATCTCTTTGGAGAGAGAGACTTGAGTAGAGAGAGAAACCGCCGCGGGAAGTCGTGCAGTGGACTCCAAGGTTGGCTGCGTGCTGCCAAAAGACAGTGCTGAGCTTCTTCGGTCCCGGTACGAAGCGTGAGAGGATCAGGAAGAGGGAACGATGTCAGTGCATGTATAGCGGCCTTGAGGTACAGTAAAGCTGGCTCCGGGGGGCAGTCCAGCCGGCCCAAGACCTTGTCGATAGAGAAGCTGGCATAAACTCCCTGGTTGATAATCCTGGTATCCACATGAAATGACCGACGCTGCCAGAAAACCTCACCAATCGGAATCAGAACTGTTCTTCTTTCTGGATTGATGACGTTACGGAGGATTATCTGACTCGAAAGACCATAAAGGGTGCCGGCGTCCTGATTGGGATCAACTTCAGATGATAATTGGGAACACTCTAGCAGCCCTTTGCGGTTAACTGAAAAGCGGATTTCAAGTCGCTTCATTTCCACAGATAGCGATCCTCTTCCGAGTGGTTGATATATCGTCAATTTGTCGACATCTTCAAAATTTCGAAAGATGCTTGTGATTTGCTGACCAATCCCTGACTTTGGTTCAACAAGCTTGGTCCCCAGACTTGGCTTCTTGTACGTGCCTCCCTTGCTTTGGTTACGTGTCGCTACACGGTTCCTGGTATCAAGGATCCAATTTGACGGTTTTGTTTTCCAAATCCACGGTTTCCGACGCATCTCAAGTTGGCCATTACGTAGATTCAACCAATGTACGCAGCTGTCGACAAGATCGGCGGGTAAATCGCATTCACCGCCGCCCATAAAGATGGCTCGTGGGATGTACTCAAGGAGCGAGTTTCGATAGAAAGCCTGGATTACGACTTTCCCATCTCTGAAGCCAAGATGCACCTGGTGTCCCAAAACATCATTAACAAGATGATATTCCAGAAGCCCTGAAGGTCTGGTAAGGAGATGTTGTGGTCCAAAAAGTTCCCGAACAGCTGGATCTTGTCTGATTTGTAGAGGCAGCCTCCCCAGTGGCTTTCCATCGACGATGAGATGTCCTTGAAGCAAGTGATAATGTACAACTTGAGATGATACCCATTGTGTTGCTGCGATCCTTGCTGTTACCCAGCCAGCTTGGATGCCGGAGAGGATTTTCCACTTTGAGTATGACCTCATACCGCTGGCTCCTGAGTCAGCCCACGTCTCGTTTATGCAATGTTCTAATAGCTTATAGTTATTCCTGAACCAATCTCTGACCAGGTGTCGCATGCGATAGGAGTTAGAGAAGTCCTCAGTAAGCAGGTTCAACAAGGCCGGATTCAGTTGATGAATGTCGGTAAGTAAGTTCTCCTGTAGAGCGATCGAAGCTCTGAAGAAGCTGCAAGCCTCTTCATCATTGAGAGCATATACGCTGTCCTGGTGGACCCAGAATGTTCGACGATTAGCTAACGAAGCCCAAAGTGCTAAGGCTGCAGCCTTGCTTGCTACCTCGCCCTCGGAAGTGGATCGGATTTCCTTGCGCAGGTAGGTAATCCAATTACAGGTGATAGACCTAATGCTGACCAAGAGTGATTCGGCCTTGAATCGGAACTCTTCATGGCATAGATGGTACAGCTGTACACTGAGTGTCACAAGTACATTCATGTAATGTACCTCCCTGTAGCTTGACGTTATGGCACCCAGTCGACCTCGAAGCAGTTCGTATAGTCTTGTGCAGAATGACTCATCATCGAATACGCTGTGAACTTCGCGCAAGACACCGCACTCTCGAACAGCTGGACCGGCCTGTACAGCAAGATGGTTGAGTAGCTTCATCGTAGCTTCGCTGCTGAAGTTGAAATTGGTGGCCTCCAGCTCAACGAGGAGGACCAACCAGCGTCGACCCCGTCCGGAGACAATTCGTTGGAAGGCAGAATACTCTTGTACTGATAGGTCCGGAGGACAACTGAACTCGTTGGCCACGATCTCATAAGAAGAGGGATAGTAAGGATCGCTTTTTGAGAAGTTCTGGGCGGATTCGTACGGATCTGGGATTCCTTTGGGGATCCAGCATCCCAGTAGATGCTCGAACCATGGAACCTTAGGTAGTTGATGAGCCCAAATACGAGCGGAACTATCGTAGTAAGTAAATTCGGCTCCAAATGGAAACATGATTTCGGAAGGTTTCTTTGGTAGTTGCATCTCCTTGTAGTGAGTCTGACAGAAAGACTTTTTGCTCGATGCCAAAGTGATTTGGCTTTGACTTTTGGCGAATGTCTGAAGTGAGTCCAAGTGGTTGAACAGCAGCTGCGGCTCTCCTTGGGTGGTAATTGACACTCGAGTCCCCAACAAATGTAACTTCCAGACGGCCAAGCGGTACGCTGAAAGATAACTTGGCATGTCTAGTTGAAGAACAATTGCGGATCGTTGGGCCTTTTTAGATCTTGTCGTGGTGTTGGGAAGTAGATCTTCATGAGCGCTGATCTTGAGTCGGTTTCGGCATCGCCACTTCCAGCATCTGGTACAACCACTGACATTTCTTCTTCCGTCCGGGAACCTGGTGCATACACAACTCATACCCAGAATTGACACAGTGAGATCGTCATACTGATTTGTCAGATTGGCAAGTTCAGATTGCTTTCGAGACTTTGATGCATGCGATATAGCATCGATCACCTCACCCAGCACCACTAGTCCTTTCCCCATCTCAGTAGAGTAAACAAACCTTGAAGGGAACGAACTAGACCTGCTAGGATTGTCAAAGATCGATTGGTGATCCGCTTGAAGGGCATCGATACGCGAATGGAGATACTGTTGAATTTGGCTGAGACGCTGAAACTCTTGCCTGGTATGCAAGCAAAGCACATCCAACGAACTAGGAACAAAGATTGGATGATAGTCTCGGAGTATTGGGCAGACTTTTATCGCTTCTTTGTCCATGGACATCCACAACTCGAACAGCTGGAGCAGATAGCGACTCATTAGCAATGAATTGCCCACGTAGGCATTCTCAACAGTGTCAATGAAATGCTGAATGTTCATAGCAAGCTTCTCGCATTTTCTTTCAGAGGAAGAAGCGGAGTTGATATTAGTAGCCGTTGCATCCCCGCAATCGATCAACGCGCTGTACTTGCCTGCAAGTTTATTGACCTGAGATACCGTCCCTTCATCTAGCGATCCAAGGTCCACTAACACCTGACGCCTTACGAAGTTAGGTTTCTTTGATAAGAGTTGCAGAAAAAGCGCTCGGCTATTGGGCAGCTCCAGAACAAGATCGTTCTCGGAAGCACGATAAGGGAGAACTGGGATGCGACGGACGATACCCCGTTTGTGATCCTCCCACGAGCTAGCGATTCGAGCCTTGAAATTGGATAGGATGGTGTGAAAATGGGCGCCACTGCAAATGAAGAAATTATCGTATGTTCCTCGCAGACGTCCAGAAGCAGCATTCTTCTCCGACTCTAACTTGGCGAGGCGACGAGAGAGCTTTGCCTGAAGCATGAGCGCCATCTCTGGTTGGAGGATCCCCGTACAGTCAACAAGAAGGTTGGCCAATACTGAACAAATGATGAATTTATAGTACACTCGGCCCATCGAGTCATGAATTTCGTCCAACATGAAGGAAAGAATTCGTCCAAGGGTGACACGCAGGAAGAGCCAGTACGGCGAACGTCTCCAGGGTATTGCGGATTTATCCAACACAATGTCATCGCGCACCCGCTTACGTAGTTGGCACAGATTAACTGAGTCTCCAATCCCTTCCAAGAGAGACATGAGTATCTCGCTGATAAGGGTTGAGCTGGGACAATCGCGGATCTCGATGGTCGACTTTCCTCCCTTCAAGGCGCGAGCTGAAAACTTATCAAAAGCCTTTGAGCTGGCTTCTTCGAGGAATCGTGTCAGATTGTCAAGAAAAGACTTATTGTTGAAGTCAGTGGACGAGACCGCTATGGCTCTGCTTGGAAAGTCCCAGGTGATTGCATTTTCAGTCTTGAGAACATCCACGACCGGTGCTGCCGTCTGAAATTCCTCAAAGACAAATTTATCCGACCTAAAGAAAATATTAGAATAATAAGTAAAGTGAAAATGGAGCGACATACATCTCATCGTGATGGACAATCAAAGCTGCATTCTGGGACTCAACATGAATGGCAAGCCAAACAGGAACGTCAGAACATTGTATATTCTTGAGTGCGCTCCAAACCTCAACTTGAACGAGAGGGCCGTCATGAATGCTCTTCGTAGCCTGCAACGACATCTCAACTGTTTCCCAGACTTTTGGATCGCCAATGTTCCGAAACAATCTTAACGCTTTCAATAGCCTGCCCCCGAGACTTCTTTTTATGGCGATCTTGTCACCATCAAAACTTCGTGGGAGCTTAGGCGGGAGCACCAGGTGGTGGAATAGAGCCTCAAGTACGACGGCGTCATCTTCCGACATGTTGGCGGGTTAATGACTAACAAAATAAGCACAGCATAAAAAATGGAGAGGAATTTTAAAGACTAAGAAACGGAGCAAGTCGAAGGATAAATTTAGTAATCTACGCCAGCTTGGTAATGAGCAATGGTCGGCCTCCCGCATGAGAAGAGAGATAACATGCTTCTACAAGCACAGCAAGCACGGCAAGCAGCTCCAAACAGGCTAAGATTGACGCGCAGTACTCCACAATATTATGCGGGTGACCCTGTCATGGTAATCTGATTAGTCGTGTTGTTGGTTGGTTGCGCAAAGTAATGTACTTCCTGAGGCCTACCAAAGAAAAATGACAAGCTCTGGATAAGATTCTTATGAGATAGGTACCTTAGGCGGTTAAGTACACACTACGTGATAAGATCCAATCGCGCTCTTGCATAAATTCTCACCATTAATTGGCAGGCGTCTGTCTTATGTAGGTAGACACTTTATCTGATAGTTGTGATCGTTACGAGCATCCGATCGCTATCCAAATTAAGACCGTTGTACAACCACGACAGAAGATGACTGTCGAATCTATAATATGTACCATAGGGTGAATGCTACTCATAGATAAAACCCGACCAAGGAAGAATGAAAATGCGATAGAAAGCCAGCAGGGTGGCCCAAATTATCGCGCGCTGCCACACCTACTGAAGTTTAGTGATCGAGCTTGAACCCACCCCAGTTCAGCCGGCTGAAGACCATATCAGGGTCATATTCATCCCTAACGCGCTTCATCTTTTCCCGGTTCTTTTGTGGATATTCGCGTATTGGATTCTGATACTCGGCCACATCGCCGCCATAGAGGAAGTCTGTAGCAAGTCCTAATTCCGTGTTCTCGGCATGGAAACGCTCGAGGAATGTTCGAGCCCAAGTCGTTACGCGGAGATCATCTTCCGAGCGCGCCCACGAAGTGGTTAATTGCCACCCTAAACCCATTTGTTAGTGAACCCTCCCTTCGTGCTTCCAAGTTTCATACAAGGCTTACAGATATAGGGCTCTTGATCATCCAGTCCGAAGGCGTTCCCGATCCCATTGGACTTGGCTATAGATGCTGCAGTTCGCGGGACGAGGTTGAGAATGAACGTAGGCAGCAAGCCAGGAACATCTACGATATCACCAATTGCAGCTAGCCAAGCCTCGTAAATCTCGGTCAGTCTCGCAGCATCTGGTTTAATAGTGTGGTGACCAAAAGAGATACTGCATTGAAGAGATATCAGCTGACACGTTTGCAAACCCCGCAGCACTAAAGGGACTTACCGAAACATCTGGTTGGGAGTGATCATCTTGGAGTGCCAGTCGATCGGCTTCGTAACATTATGGACCCGACTAATAGCATTAGGGATGGCAGTGAAGTTGGCAAACCGTGACGGAGGAGATATAGTCCCTTCTTGGAGACCAAAAACCTGAGGTGTAGCTTTTTGCGTCGTGACGTTGTAGTTGACATTAATGACGGCGCCCGCTCCGACAGAACCATCGTCTGAGAGGACCATATCGCAAGCAGCCTTGATGAACATGGGTGCCGAAGAGCCGTCGAAAATTTGAAACGTGCTGGTAACGAGAGGGGCCTTGAAGGTCTCGAACTCAAACTTGGTGACGATTCCATAGTTCAGCGCGCCGCCTTTTAAAGCCCAGAAGAGGTCGGGATGCTTGTCTTTAGTCGCTTGTACTTGTGTACCGTTTCCTAGGACAACATCATAACTGACCACCCTGTCCATCGTAAAGCCATATTTGTTGAGAAAGTAGTGGACCCCTCCGAGGAGGGTGAGTCCGGGTACGCCAATGGTCTTTAGTCGACCGCCGTTCACGTAAAGCCCATGGGGTGCCAGTGCTGCATAGACATCCTCCCATTTGGAGCCGCCACCGACTTCGACGGTTCCTTTTTTGAGATTTACCCTTTGCTTGTTGAGACCAGCAAGTACGATAAGAACCCCGTCGTTGATACTGTTTGATCCGGGATACTGGTGTGTCTATCTCAGCGAGCATCCAAAGAGGCTTCTTAGGCTGACCAACTTACAGGCAAATGGCCACCTCCGCGAACGGCAAATTGAGCCTTGGTTTTATGACAGATTTTCACAGCCTTGGCCACGTGTCTGTCGGTAGTAGGACGGAAGATACAAGTTGGAATCAAGTTTGCCCGCTTATCCCAAGTGTTAATGACCTCGTCGTCGTATGCAGTCGTGTTCGGGAACAGTGTCAAGGAGGGATAAGAAGTGTGAAGCTCGGCGCAAGCTACTTCGACAGAGCGAGACATAAAGAGCTCTCCAGGTCCAATACGATTGGCTTGTGCCAAGCCCCCAGCGAGCCAGACTGGGACGAGAAAGATGCCAAGACGCATTTTAAAAAGTGTGAAAACAAAGCGTATTAGTAAGGGTCTGTTCGTCGAGTAATCTATCCGGACACTGTAGGTCTACTCGACAAGACCTTTTATATGATTGAGAGTGAAATGAAAATCTGTGTAATCCAAGCTGTTATGACTACCGGTGATGCTGGCTTTGAATCATGCCCGGGCCCTTAAGTGGCGCGAACCGGGACCGAAACCGAAACCGAAACCGGGTCTGCGCCTAGTAAATGACCAGAAGCACAAGGCAGTTCATTAGATACACGGCAATTGATGCGCGTATAGTCGCTAAACGCGGCCGTAATGCTTCTAAAAACGCATCCACGTCAGCCTAGTTGGGCTGTTGAGAGTTTTTCCCGCGTATCTATGAACGCTAAGCTCATCTTCACGTACTGTGTTCCCGGGTTCCCGAGTCACCTGGCTGCATATCGTACTGGCAAACATGCGCCCCAGATGGCTTGGTCTAATTGTAGTTATCCTAGGAGAATTTCAGCCAGTGGAACGGTATTGATCTTGGCACATGCAATCTACCTATAGTCCTCAACGCCACCAGGATCATGGTTGTCAAAGACCAGATCCTGGTCAATGGCCTGCTTCAGCTCCCTAACTTTGCCGCGGCTGTCTTTGCCGGTGGGTTGAAGATTGATAGCTTTGAACGTCGAAGACTATCCCTTGTTGCTACGACTGGACTTTGCCTCAGCTATATGGCTTGGTCAACACATACCAGCTATCTCATTAGTAGCTACGACGCGACAGTCGGTTGAAATGTAGTGGCATGCGTATTCATTACTTCTTCTACGATGTAGGTTTGTCAACACATCCTCGAGCATACACCATTGAGATCGTTTTCTCAGCCAACGTTTGGCCACTGCACTCTTCATACATCAGTCAGATCAGCGCTCAACTAATCAACTATGCCAGCTTGGATACTCTCAGTAGGAAATATTATGTTGTTTTCTGCTTGCTTCTCATTGACCTTGCCCCAGCAGCGCACTTCCGAATTCCTGGTTATTCTAGCTATAGTCATTGTAGATCTCATGTAAAAAGCTGATGTGATGCACGAAATACATATTCCATCCTCTTGGTTGAATATAACTTTTCAAACCTCAATCGTCTTGAACAAGAGAGTCCGAGATGGATCCGGAATTGACTGTAGCCCTAATTAGCATATATACCGCCATTACGGCTATATCAACTTACCATATGTGCAAATTCCATGTTAGGATACCTCTTAGTCTCTGAGCCTACCAACTTAACCTCATATTGCAGAAGTGCATGGGCCAAAATCATTTTCATCTCGTTTGCAGCAAAGAACCTACCAGGACAAGCATGCCTGCCGTAACCAAAAGTCAGACTGCTCTGGTTCACGCTGACAAACTGGTTGTTTGCTGCCTTTTCAACCGATCCCTCATCTTTGGCTTGGGCGCGAAGTCTGTAGAACCTCAGCGGGTCGAATCTGTCTGCGTGTGGGAAGATGGAGGAGTCAGAGTTAACTGCAACGGCAGGTATCTCTATCGTTAGGCCGGCCGGAATAACTTGGCCGTTCGATAGAGTGAACGGCTTCAAGGCCTTGCGCTGGAAGGAAGCTGTGAGGTTTAGGTTAACATTTAATAGCCACGAGATCTGCATCATGCCTTACCCATTGTCGCCGGATGGACTCGGAGAGTCTCTTTGAGAAAACTGTCCATCTTCTTCATGGCTTGTAAAGCATTGCTTGTAAGAACACCTCCATTTTGAGAAAGCACTTTCTGAACTTCATTCCGCAGTTCTACCTGCAAATCTGGCAAGGCTGCCAAATCATAGAAACTATCTTCGGTTTAGCGACTCATCCAACAAGGAAACAAAAGGCAAGACTCACGCGTTGGTGGCAGTCAGTGTCGTAGTATGCACAGCTGCAAATGTAAGGCCAAGTTGAACCTTGGCGAGGTTCTGACTATTCTTGTCTGGAAACTTGTCTTTTCCGTCGATGAGCCATTGCAGAAAGTCATCTGGCTTCCCGTATGACGGGTCATCCATAGCCTCTATTCTTGACTTTACCACAGGCTGCAGAAAGGCCTCAGCTTCTGCAATTCGTTGGTAAAGCTTCTTGACCTCGGGCTGCCTCTGGGCCAGAAATGGTCGTAGCCACGGTCGCATGTTTTGTACAGCTCGTTGAGCACTCATAACTTCCATGGTATAATTGATCGCTGCATCGAGGTACTGTTCGGAACGACAAAGTTCTGGGCCGATAAACACGCGACCTGATACCATTCCGACAATACGAAGGAGGCTGTGGTGGATGTTGACTTCTGTCCAGTCCTCGCATGAGGGTATGGTCAGCTCTAGGGACTGTCTCACTTCATCCGCGATAACTGTACTCAGCCGAGCTATACACTGTCAGCGGCTTGGCCATGACATTGATTCCACTTATTGGAGAGTCCAATTCGCAGTTTGATGCAAATTTACATAGTCCTGGAGTTAGCTCTCCTTTGATAGTATGCGGGATGATGGGTACCGACGTCTCGATCTTGGTGTACTTGGTCTCCATTGACTATTACTTGGTAAGTGGATGGATTCAACCTCTCTCATCGGTAGTACTAACTTCATCGACCGCGGCTTCCATGCTCAAGGTATCATCGGGTAGCTTTTTCAGCTCAGGGAGAAAATCAGGTGAGATGACAATCGTCGGAGAAGCTAAAGACATCAGTTTCGTTATCCTAGGCGCCTAAATCATATGGACTTACAGCGGGACGTGGTAATCATGAAGATTCCATTCTTGAACTACCGAATCGTGAGCTATTTCCATAATGTCTACCCTAATAAGTATTCTCACCTTCTGGTACCCATCGTAATATAACTTTCGGGCTCCACCTAAGTATACCTTTCTGCGCTTTTCGGTACTCCCAAGCTCCTCTCCAATGATTGGAATACTCCAAAGCTGTAACGTACTCCCGATCTTGGGGGCGATGGCGGCTACAAAGCAGACGAGGAGTGCAGTGATAAGCACTGGCCATCGGTTCGCTGCGACATCGACTAGAGATTGTGTGTTGCCCATGGTAAAAGTTGCGGGATAGACGATGAAGATAGATTGCTGTAAAGGTAGTTGTATCTTAACCAAGCCATAAGAGAGCAGCTAAATGTGGCTATCTTATAACTTGTAAGAACGGCTGCTGGTTGACAACGCATGGCCAGATTTAAACACGGCTTCGGGAAGAAAGCCATTACCAGCCGGCCTCTGCGCAACTATCCACGTCTCGCTACTTTTTATTAAGACGTATTTGATTGGGCTCTTTGTCGTTACGACGCAAGAGTGATAAACCAAAGCACT
Organism: Fusarium armeniacum; assembly: GCA_013618295.1. NCBI lineage: Eukaryota > Fungi > Ascomycota > Sordariomycetes > Hypocreales > Nectriaceae > Fusarium > Fusarium armeniacum. The sequence continues at coordinate 33,871 of JABFER010000017.1, read as the reverse complement.
GCTGAAAGCAGAAAACAGTGTTACATGAAGAGTGTCGCTGCGTGAATACGCGTATTGTCTTTAGCGTACGACGCTCAGCATAAACTAGTAGGCTTAGCGCACTGACAAGGGGCTAGTAACGAGACCGAAACCGATACCGAAAACTTTCTTATTGTAACACAATTAACAAGTGTACAGACTGGATAGTTATACTAACCACTTCGACTTGCTAACCTGTAGGTTATCCCTCTTGATAATAATCCAGGAATAGCTGCTCGATGGTAAGTCCACAGCTATCAATCTACTTAATAAATACGATATATCTATGGCAGATTTCATGGATAAGGGAGAAAGGGCACTTGACGTACACGACTTAATTAAGCAAATCTGGCTAAGGTGAGATATATGAATGAAGTGGTTAACAGCTCTCTCTCTTTGTATGTTCAAAATGAGGGCAGCAAAGTTCACGCTAGAAAGCACTCTTTGTGGAGAAGACGGCACATAGAATCCATGGGCCTACGAGGGACCTGCTGTAGGGAAAAAGGAACCCGGTTATAATTTTACATAAGCAAATTCGGCACTTGGTTAGATCAATCTCCACTGACCGACTCAGTCAATTTGTTTCATTTCCTCCTCGCCCAATATCGACATAATCCCCAATGATACCCCCACCCCACGCTCACTTACCGAGTACATCCCTTGGCAATATTCCTTTGGGGAGAACAATATCGCAGTTAGTGATAGTCCAAAAGAGACCCTGGATCATACCATGCCGCCTCGCTTAGGTTACAAAAAGTCTCGAAGGGGTTGCCTTATGTGCAAGCAACGCCGGGTCAAGGTATCCATCCCCCTTTGTACCTACATGGAGAAGTGTTTCTAACAGCATCTTGCAGTGCGATGAGAATCAGCCATGCACTGCGTGCGCGAGACACGGGGTAGCGTGTGTATATGCGGATGCTTCGGATGCACGATCGCGGTCGAAAGGACCTTCAATTGAAAAGGTTAGTCGTTGTCATACTCACTGTAAATAAACGTGCCTTACCTAGTAGCGTAGACCCACTCTCTAGGAAAAACTTCCCAGCGAAGCGACTTGTTGATATCCGTCGCTGCCAGCCCAGATCCATTGCCATACTTGGCCAAGTTTATGACAGGCCAGGAGGCCATAGCACAGAGTACATGGCTCACGGATCTAGAGCTAATGCATCACCATTCAACATGCACTTATCTGACTTTACCGCGTGCTGATGAACTTCACCAAATATGGCAAATCGAGATGCCCAAGCTAGCCTTGCGACATGTTTATCTGCTACATCAAGTTTTGTCAGTTTCTGCATATCACCTCGCCTATTTGAATCCAGATCGCCCGGAATTTCCTATATGCGCTTCGCAACACCAAAATGAGGCTATCAAAGGCCTTCGATCAGCTATTGGGTCCGTCTCAGAAGATAGCTGCGTGGAAATATTTCTCGCATCTTCGTTACTCTCCATTGGCGCTTTCGCTCGTTTCAGTACACAGAATTGTGGTCAATCGCCTGGCATCGATGATCTTTTGGATGTCTTCGTCTTAATTCGTGGCATGAATGATATCTTGAACAGATATCAGCCGACACTCAATCAAAGTAAACTTGGGGGACTTTTTATTAGAGGAAACCATTGCGAGCCGACGCCAGTTCTTTCAGCTGTTATTCTGCAGCTTCGGCAGATCACCGTCCCGGACACCTTCGAGCCTGTAACGGCTTCATTGTGTCAAGACTCTATTATATCAGCCATCACGTGGATTGAGAAAAGTATTGAAACAACACCCAATCCGGATTTGCGTATTGCTCTAACATTGTGTTTGTCTGTGAGTGCGGAATTCTTAGACCTTATCAGACGACGGCACCCCATTGCCCTTTGTGTTCTCGCACATTATTGTGTCGTGCTAAATCAGGCTGGGAGGTCTACCTGGTATATGAGAAAATGGGGGAAATTCGTTGTTCTAGATATTTGGAAGGAGATGGATCCACAGTGGAGGCCGTTACTTCAGTGGTGTATGGAAGCTGTTGAATGTGAGACTTGTGTTTAGAAAGCTTTTTTTCTCTCTTTTCTTCCGATAGTCTAAAAAAAAACAGAACATGAGAAAACAAGTGAAAAATTCAGTAATGGCATAGTTTGCACCACCACATTGTGATAACCTCAATAATGTCCCTTCTAATACACGCCCTATACCTTTCCAGGAACCTGACCGGCGTAGATCAATAGGATCAAATCCGGTTTAATATCCCACCTCATATCGATCCTACATCTCGAATCTTAAACTTGAACCGAGCGATGTGAGCCAAGAGTGTCGAATGGCTCAGCTTGGGCTTTGGTCAATCCTGAGCCGCGAGGGATACCGTGCTTCTTGAAGAATCGCCAATCCAGATAACATACGACCGCAAGGTATTTGGCCATGGGGCTAATTTGTTAAAAAGCTTTCGATGTATGGGGATGACAAGAAGGCATACCTAAGAATGCCGGCCAGGACAAAAACAATCCAGCCAAGGGCACAACTTGTTCCAATGCAGACATTGGAATTTCCGCGAATCATCATAAAAGCAACAGCGGCCCAAAACACAACTTCCATAGCGTTGAGGATGAAGTAGGCCTTAAGGCTGCCCCAGCGTCGGAAACGGCTGATATGCTCGGTGAGCATCTCATAGGAAAGGATGATGAGAGACTTGGCACCCTTGGCAAGTTAGAAATCAACATTTTGAGCCGAAGAATTGTCTTACCATGCCAAGACCAATGGTAGTGGAGCGACCGGGAGGTCTGTTGGGTAGCAGAAGTCTTGCACCAGATAGAGAAATGACGGCGACGATAAGAATGATCTGGACGATCTGGAGCGGGATCTTGTTTCGGAGGGTGAAGAATGGCTCCATTCTCTTGATAAATGTAGGCACCATTTTGAAGGTTTTAAGAGGTAAAGAATGTCTAGAGACTATTGTAGATGAGATGAGAAAGCTGAGGTTGGAGATGTTGATAACGAAGCATAAAAGCAATGGCGACAACAAGAGTTTATAGATCTTAGCGTTGACAGCAGGTCTTGAAATCAATCTGCTACATATCTCAGAAAACTACCATAACACGGCAGTGTTGGTTCTGCACAGCCCAAGTGCTTATTCTATTATTACTCGAAACTGAGCATTACAAGATGGTTAAAACTCTAAGAGATGTAGTAAAGCCAAGCCTAGCTCAAAGCTCAGTCTGGATCATTGGGTCTGACCTCTTATCTTGTGTAACGCTAGGGTTCTGATTAGCTGCACAGGCCAGTCTCGGTTTCGGTCTCGGTTTCTGTTTCTGTTTCGGTGGAGAAGCAACGACCGACTCCCGGGGTCGCGGGGTCTTAGATCATTTAAAGCCCGACTAGGAGTGTTTAGAGAGATCCTGTCATGGTTAGTCGTGTCGTCGTTTGCTTGCGTTAAGAAATGCACTGCCGGCGGACTACATTGTGTTGGCTGCTATGCATTAGCTACGAGGGACGGAGTTCTGCATGAACATTGCTTTCAGGCTATCTGCCGAATGTATCCTTGCAAACGTACCGGCGAAATCTAAGAACATCGTTTGGCTTGACGTTGAAGTAAGAATAGTGACCATGACAGAGTCTGAATTCTCTCGGCATCCTACCGTAAGCAACCAGATTTAGCATTGTCACACGGCACAGACAATCACGAAGAGAAGCAGAGATACGGTTGCATTACAGCCAAATTCTATCCGTAACCGCCGTTCGTCATCCTCCAGGTCAGGCTCAATTCATCCTCAGGACGTGTCGAATCAAATACCAGTTTATAATCGATCGGCGCCCTTGCCACATTCAGTGTTATCAAAAGTGCTTGGCCACGGTACTCGATGAAGTGTGACCAAGTTGAGTTTAAGCCCGCCTGGAACTTTACCGGCCTGATTGAACGAGAATTCAACAAAGGAAGCCGAGTTTACCGGAGTCTGGTAACCGACTGTTGCACTCCCTCCAGAATCTGGTACCGTGTAGTACTGGAAAGCCATGTCGTTGGGGTAGTCCTCATACAAGGTAGCATCGAAATGGAAGATGCCATCTTCATTTCGTTTTCCTACAACCCACTCAAAGGTAACTTGGCGACCATAAATGCCTTCAAATACTTCATAGACAACGGTGTGGCCTTGACTAGGATCAATATAGAGATCATCCCAGTACGGTAACAAAGACCAGGGAGGAAGCGTGGAAGACTTGAGTGCTTCATTTCCAGGGGCGTCCGGATACCCTTCTTCATCAGGAATTGACATGACCCCATTCACACTGATGAATATAGTGGTGCCGCCTGAGTTATTAGGAGCCCAGGGTAAGCCAACCACGGAAAACTCGTCATCATATTCAACGCCGTCATCAAAAACCGGCGTTGGGTTTGCCAAAGCCACTGTTGTCAAAGGAATAATGCTATTGCATTCAGTTGTGGTTGAAGTGTCAGCAGTGGTAGTGGTTAGCTCAGATGTGTTGGCTTCCGCAGTTGTAGTGGATATCTCGTACGAGGTAGATGTTGAGTCAGTTGGGAAGGTCTCGGTGGATTCCTTCGATACTTCTGTGGCTGATATATATGTTGACAAGGACTGGGTTGATATAACTGCCGTTGTAGAAGTGCCAAGTGGATCGGTTTCAGATGAAGATAGAAGATCTGTAGACGTTTCACTTAGACTTATTGAGGAGCCTAATGAGAAAGTGGAGCTAATAGCTTGGGTGCTTATAAAACTCTCAATTGAAGAGATGACGGGAAGAGATGACTCGATAGGTCTGGTAGATGTTACAGAATAAGAAAAGGAAGATGAAGGAGATTGTGAAACAGAAGCCTCTATCAATGATGTATCCGTGAATGATGAGAGCTCAGTAGGTGCGGAAGGACCTCCGACAGCTATCGAAGACGATACTGTAGAGACGGAAGACGGAGACACAGTCGTTGTCGGTTCGACGTTAGAAGATAGCTGGGTCGACTCGATGTTGGTAGAGCTTGTTATATCGAGACCGACGATGCGTCCATCTTGGCATTGCTCAACTGTCTAGGGTTAGTTAATGCTTTAAACACTCATGGGCGACTTACCTTGGTAGATGCGTAGTGTGACAGAGACACAGCCTGACGGGCCTGACCCAAACGTAATGAACACTTGACCACTGTTGGGATCCTGACAAAAGCCTGCCTCGCCGTTAGGTAAGGCGCCGTTGGCAAATATCAGGCTTCCAGCAACACTTGCGAACTCTCTTGTAACAGCGTCATTTGGCGGATCTTCCTGGCCTCCCAACTCTTTGAAGGCCTCGCCGTTGTAGTATATAGGGTTTCCGGAATCTAAGAGTTGTCCTCCAGCCAGTGTAAAGGTGGCGGCATTTGTGCAAACTCTGACGTTGGAGGTGTTTCCGTTACCGACAAAGCCTCCTGTAGCTCTCTTTCCAAGGCCTCTTCTCTCGTTACTAACTGTAGGAACTACGAGAAAGATGACATCCTGTCCAGATACAGCTTCAGAGCTAGTAGCAGACGCTGCGGCTGACGTTTCTGTACCGATACGAGACTGTGTTGTTGTTACCCCTAGGTCTTCCTCATCGGTCGGTATAGGAAGAGTAGACGGGAAGGATAGACCAGTCGTAAGGGTAGGTTCTCCGATAATATTGGTTCGTTCCGTCAATACTTCGAGGGTAGATTCGAGCGCAGAAGATGGTTCAACGCTCGCCTGAAATGTCGATGGAAAAGCAGAAGTCGATCGATTCGTAAAATACGGAGGCAGAATTCCTCGCTGAGTTGACGGAAGATTCTGCGCTGTTGGGATTGCTGCTTCAGCGGTCTCGGCTCCTACAGTGACAAGATAAGACGAGAGATATGTATAACACCACACTCCATCTACTACTTCGGGTTCTCCAATGAGTTCTAGGGCGGTGGCCGTACTGGCAATGGTGAGGAGGAGCTGCCACTTCATAGTTGCAATACAGATATTTGCAATCACTAAGAAAACGGTTCAGAAGGGGACCGTAACAATCTTGATAATACAGTATCAAGGGAGGACCACTCTTAAGCCAGAGGAAGGCTAACTTCAAAACCAAAGACACAATTTCCAGGCGTTGCCAGGGTCCAGTGGCTATTGATTGAGGCATGCATGCATCGACACATGTGAAGCCACCAACAGATTAAAGCCATATATATAAGCTCAAGCCACCAACAGTTTCCTACGGCGATAATCAAAGTGTATTGGCACATGAACGAGATGTCTCTGCCTTGTGCCCAATGCATGTTTCGACTGGCCAATGTGTTCCACAACAACATTTGATTTAAGACCGTGCTAAACCCATTAGCTAATGTAAGACAGATCCTGGTAGGTCGAGAACCAGGTCCAGCCAGCCACTTTAGCAGCCTCTTGTAGGGCACAGCATGAGCTGGAATGCAGACTCTCCCTTGCATTTGCAGTTGTTGCGGCTGAGGTGTCAATCTCCTGACCGCCTTTCAATTCAGCTTCGCCCTTTCAATTCATAGTTCATTGTGCCAAATTTCAAAGGAAAACCCTTGATATCCGCGAGATGAAGACTCATGATTGTGTCTTCCTTGAGCTTTTTGTTTCTCGCTATGTTTTTAGACGTATTCCACCTACTTCTCCATTAACAGAGCTGTGAGTTAGACCAGCAAAAGATTCTGAAGCAAAGGAACAAGAGTTGAGAAAGTTGCTCTACTGCTGATATGTCCATTTGGTAGGCGAAAGCTACTCACATCGCTCTTTGAGGTATGGCGAGGACAAGCTCGCAGCTATCGGTGGCGTTGCCAAAGCTCCCAACGACATTGAATCGATGGGTTACATGGTCGGTCACTTGGGAGATGATGATGACGATTTTGCTAAAAGTCTCTGTTAGGAGCGCGGTGGTCTCGGTCAGAAGGCTGTCAAGTATCGTGCGTCTTCTTAGTCTTGGGCTAGCCAGGATTCAGTCGTCAACTACGGAAGCTACAGCCTTGTCGGCAAGGACGATTGTAAATTTGTCGCTGAGCTTGTGGCATGGCAAACGTCAGTGCCAGATGGAACATTCTTCGGACGATGTACCAATGCCTACATCCAGGTCAAAGCGAAGTTCGCCCGTGGGACAGTCTTCCCAACTTGTGGTCATGACTTCAGTGAATGCCGCCAGGCAGGCCTCAGCAGCGGGTACATTGTTGATCCTCCAGAGGAGAGGCGTGCATTTCTCATGCTCGAGGGAGGAGAAACATCCGATCTTGTTTGGTTGGAAAAAAGTCAAGCTACCCAAGATCTAGTGCGAGAGGGTATTGATGCCAAGGCTATAATGCTTTCTGAGGTCCGACCTGGAGGTGAAGAGTCATATCCGGGGACCTGCCTGATCTGTACACTGAATGAGAGATATCACTTGACGAGGATGGGGTTTACTGAATGAGCCAGGCCATGGGGGGAAGGGATGGAGAGAGAAACCCCTCCATTAACTGGGCCGAGACTTTGTGATAAAGAAGCTATTGAGCTTATCATTATCTAAGTTTCAGAGATCCATCGGCGTCTCAAGAGATGTCAATGCACATTTGTTGCTCTCGCCTCTCGAACTCTAAGATTCGATAGCTTCAGCCCTACAAGCTGAACCTACACCAAACTCAGTCACAATCAAGTCTGTAGCATTTGGGAATTTGCGCAACACCAGTTACAGAGCCATTGTTGAGCCACGATGATGGTAGAAGTCAACTCAATTGTAGCTCTTGCGAGCCTCGAATTATCTATGTGTGGCAAATATACGAAAACGCCTCCATATGAGTAGAAAACCCTTGACCAAGCACAATGTCCCGTCCCGATCTCAAACTGACAGGTCTTCCTGACTCTCCGACTTGCCCCTGACTTTACGATATTCCCCGCGACCCATCGCGTATAACCGCGTCGCACCGTACAATTGTGTGGTGATCCAGAGCGAAAATACGACCGGCGTAATGATTTTCCAAGAGATACCCCACCGTTTCCAAGAGCTATTAAGGAGATATATCGTAACGATGGTCTCAGTGATAGCCGCCACAATTACCCAAATGCAGCATCCGAACGCCATACGAGACAAGAACACAGGATTGTCTCGCTTTATGCGCCAAATAATCATGGAAATAAATATGGGTATTTCTACCACCACGTCAAAGGAACCTAGTAATACATGTTAGTATTGGGTCATAGTAGTGCGAAGAAAAGCAGATAAATGAGCGTACCCCAGACCATGCACATATAAAACTCTAACGTCGCTTCGTGATTCTTTTTCGGATTGGCGAAAAGACTCAACGCCGTCTGTGCAATAATGAGCAGCCCAGTATGATGCGCAATACTGATATAGCTCGCAAACTTTGTCCGGAAGCACATCTCGAACAGATAATAAGCGCAGTAAACTTCTGTCGCGACCAGCAGATTGTCGCCAACCGTGACAGAACCACCTTTCACCATAGGCGTGCTCAAAACCGCGTCACCAGCCAGAAATTTCATCATAGGATACGCAGTCGACATCAAAAGAGAGATGAGTACAACGGCGCCGACGTGGAAATAGGCAAACGAGCGGCGCCGTCGCTCATCTCTGCCGAACTCGAGGGCTGGGTAGACCCTCTTGTAGATGCGTGGAAGAATCCATCTTTCGAGGCAGTTGGCAATAAGGGCTATGGCGACGATGCTGCATGCTAGGATGAGAGAGCCATGGGGGAGGAGAGGGGAGATGGAGTTGTTCTCCAGGGTCTGGATCTTGGGATGGGGCCTGTGGTCTCTTCCGGACATTATGGCAGTAGTGAATTATGGGTACAGAGACAAAGGAGAGATGGGAAAAGGAATGAAGTTACTACATAGTAGAGGCTTGAAAGCTTGTACAGAGTTTATGTATTGATATATAAAGTTGGCAGCCTAGAGTTTGTTGTGTATAGTCTCATCACGTTGCATGCCATGTTACGTACTGCATAGAATCACAAATACAAAATGTGAGGATATTCAATGTCACCATCCGTTTAATTTCTCTCGGTGCCGGTATACGAGCAAGTCAAGCAATTCTCGGATAAATGGCAGAGCGTGCCAATTTTAGTGCGAGTGTGTCTTCTGGAATGACCAGATCTGGAACTTGCCGGGATTGGGTGCACCGTAGATCAACCCGCCCTAATTCCTATTCGGTAGTTGGACTTGTACGTCAGTGGCTCGGTCGTATGAATAATAGGGGTCCAAGGTCTGGAACAATCTGGGGAAACATTGACGAGGTCCTTTGAAGAGGCGGAGCAGTCAACAGATCCACTGTCTTTTCAGGCACTGACATTTAATTGTACCTGGGGGGTTCCACTCCACGATGCCGTATTCCGAGCTTCATCACCACGTTACGTGGCTTTCTTATTTGGTGTTGTTACGGTTTATCGGCACGACCTATTTTTAAATGTAGATGGCTCGATCAGTAACATATCGGATAGTTAATTCTACCGAATGCTTATTCCGTAATTAAATGCCTTTTTATACGAGTCTTCCTTTATTTAAAACTGCTTCTCTACTATACTACAATACTATGTAATGATCTTCCAAGGTTGAGAATATAAAAGATACACTACATTATTAACAACAAAGAAGAACCTTCCCTCTTCTTACTCTCTAGTCTAAACCCTTGTGTCCTCCTTCTGTCTAGAGATTCTACTCCCTCTTGATCTCTAAAACGTCCCAGTAGTGGAAGACCCTGCCCCATTCATGTCTAGGCGTACAAACGACATACCCGGAACCGAATCAGGTTGATTATACTCATACTGCACAAAGGCATTTGCATCGTTATTTTGGCCACCAACGGTTGCGGAGCTTCCCTCCTGCGCAGTCTTGTAATAACGGAATAGAGCGATACCCGGGTCGTTCTCGTAAAAGGTGGCTGTGAACTGATTCGACTTTGCATCTAGTTGAGCGAGCGTTTTAACACACCAATTAATGGTAACGGTACGCTCTCCATCATTACCTGTGACTTCATACTCGATCCGATCTTGTCCATCACCCACGATCGCCAGGTCATCCCAGTAAGGAAAGACCGAAAAGGGCGCTACACCGTCATAGGGCAGTGGCTGATTAGCAAAGGTACTAGAGCCAGCGCCAGAGTTGACTGTTAAAAAGCCATTGGTGCTGACCCAGATATCACTTCCAGAAGCCCCAAAACCTGAGATTGCGAATGGCAAAGAGACTTCTGCAGAAGAGTCGTCGACAGCATTCACCGGCGAAAATATCAGTGTTGGGCTAGATAAGACACTGCCACATGCTCCAGAAGGGAGTGTAGTAGTAGCTTCATCTGTAGTGGTAGTGGTAGTCTCGATATTCGAGGTAGTCAAAGCTTCAGTGGTGGTTGTGCGTATGTCCGAGGTGGTTTCAGCAGTACTTTGAACTTTTGAAGTGCTGATATCGGAACTGGCGGTAATTGTTCCGGAGGTTGTTGTGGTACCCGTTCCCGTTCCTAAGGAGATGCTGAGGGATTTGGTAGTTGTACCTGAATCGGTGACTGGATCTGTTGTGACGAAAGTACTTGATACTGCATGACTACTTGTTTCTTCAGGGTTGACTGATGTTGTTTGCTCGACAAGTGTGGAGATTTCCTGAGACGTTGTCACAAGGGATGAAATGAATTTCGGGATGATTGAGAGCTCTGTGCTCAAATCAGATGTCGTGGGAAAGGAATTCGACACGGGAAAAGAAGATGTTGTTGTTGATTCGGCAGATGTATCAGAAGCGATGGAGGAAATTTTAGATGACTGTATCGGTGGCACTGGAACATCCGTAGTGGTGGCTGATGTGCCCGAGAAGACTTCGGTTTGCGTTGAGGTCGATACAAGTACATCCTCTGATGAAGGCACTCCCGTTGTGACAGTGCCCAGGGTAACAGAGGAAAGAACTTCAGTGCTCTGTTCAGTGTCCCATGTAGAAACTGGAAAGACGATTGTAGAAATTGGAACAACAATTGTCGTTACATATGTTATGCAGTCTGTTTCTTGTAAACATGTTTCTGGCAAACCCGCCAGGTCTTGATAAGCCCTGACATAGCCAAGAAGGCCTGCAGAAAAGAGAGCCAATACACTTTTCGATACCATAGTGGTAAGGCAAAATAACAATAATTAGAAACCAGCTGCGAAGCTGGTTAAGGGAGCCAGCCCGTACTTAATGACGTTCATGTAGGTTATCCTACAGAAGCAATCTTAAAAGGGGCCACACTAAGAGTGAATCGCTTTTGAAAATCTGAAGCCACTCGGAAGTTTCAGCCCTAGCGCGGGATTGTCTCTTTTCTAAGTAGTTTCACAGGCTATGCCTTAAATCGATCAATTGATCGGGCCAATTGGGTCGGGCTGGTGACGGAGAGATCTCGCTGAGACGGGCGCAGACGCTATAGGTTCAGTCGGGTATACGGCATGTAGCGTGTACACCATAGGTTGAGAAAAGAGACATAATAAAACTAGTAGTCTAGATCAATCAACAAGCAGGTCATAAGAAGCTGGCGACCAGTTTAGATCTATATATTTAATTCCACATATTTCCCACTTAGGTATCTGTACTATTGCACCTAGTAACGCGGCCAAATGCCTCCCAGCGCGGTCATGTCTAATGCACATGATACGCAGCGAGTCCTTGTTTAGCTGGGAGCCGACTATCTATCCGAAGATAGCTGCGGACACGCTCTTGACACTGCTGCCATTGTAGGTAATCTGCAGACATTTCGAACATTGATGGACTTTGAGTATCCTGGACTTGATCTGGCTGCCAAGAAGGGCGCAGATGGATGAGTCGAGATCAACCTTTTACATGCTGCGGGCTGTGAATGCGGATCAGTACAGGGGATGAGAAGGATGGTGAGGAATCAAGTCATGCTGAGGATTGGTTTGTTGGTACTCAAGTGTATTTCTACAGTGGTGACTCTCGACGCTGTATAAGTCTACGAAAAGGGTTCTTGCCCCTGGTTTTGCGCATTCTATTCCATCAGGCACGTGGTGATTCTCAAATTCAATTACCCCCTTCATAGACTTATACACTTATACCATATTCAGTTTAGCTTAGATTATCCATGTCTCAGTAGGTCGCCTTAACGGCGTCATCATGGTCTCGACACTGTCTCCAATACTGGAAGCTAGGCTTTCCAACCACTACCTTTCTTACAAGTCTGCAAGTCCGACACGTTCCTGGACGCGAGTTTTCCGTGTTAGAAAGCCACTCTCGTCAGATGATAGAATCGGCTTAGCGCTGTTTCTGCTTGGAGAACAATTAGCGGACAAGTTCTGCTAACAAGAACAGGCACTTGTCATTCATTGCGTCGAAATAGTGGAATAAACAGCATGACTTGGGATGTTAAGTGGTTCTGATGGCTGTGTAACACGGTGCAGCTGAGGATTCACTAGCGATGAGCTTCGGTTGGCTTACAAAACCCAAGCTGCTCACACCAATTTTGGGTAGAGAAAAGTAAAAACATGACACTTTGTCACCAATAAACATCTCAACTTTGACTAAAATAGCAATAATATTATGCGCCATAGTACTGACTTAGTTAAACGAGAAATCTTCTTTACTGCAAGGATTGTTTGAAACCATTGTTCTCAATATTAACTTCATTCAGAGCCAGTTCAGGGTAGGTGGTGGTTCGCTGCGGTCGGATTAACTTGTTACCCGTGGTCATCCTCACCAGTCTGTCTTAGTAAGCCAGTGCACGAGAGAAAGTGGCCACCAGTTTTATGGAACAAAAATAGGCCACTTTCAATAACAAAGTCATGGCGATATCGTTCTCTTTCTCAATTACTTAGCGCCTTTTCACTGGAGAAACTTCTGTTGTTCAATTTTTTCCATTCATTATCGAATTCTATTTCCTTTCACGGGAGTGCAACGACGCAGTGCTATCTCGAAAACGGTACGTACCGCACAGAGGTCATGTGACTAAAGACCCACATACTATGCCTTCACGCTCATTTCAGCTCTCCCAACCTCGTATTATCATCATCACCACGCTCGGTGAATCATCAATACGACAACACATCACGTTCAAAGACGCCGGCCGACTCGCGCTACAGCCGTAATAAACCTCCGACCTGTACCCATCGAACGAGTGCGCGCGCCTTAGCCTCTCCCTTCGTTGGAACATTCGGGGCTTGTGGAAGGGATCTCCTTGGTTTCGCAGCGTGCTGGAAACCATTGGATTAGTCTTGCAGCGTGCTGGAGACTACTAGATTGCCTGTCAGCGAACCTGGTGCTCTTTGTCCGTGTCGCGTCGAATCCATCGCCATACTCCTCGATCAAACGATACGCCCTCTTCAAATACACGCTCAAATATCCGGATACTCATCGCTGTGGGCGTTATAATCGCCGACTCCTACCCATCAAACGAGCGCTTTTTGCTCCCTTTGCTGGAAGGACCGGGTTCCGCAGAAGGGACCTGCTTGGTCTTGCAGCGTGCTGAAGATCAATAGGTTGCCTGTCGATGAGTCTGGGTCCCTTTGTCCGTGTTCTGTCGAGGTCTGCAGGTACGTGTTTTGGTAATTGTTGCTCATGATATATTCCAGCTTCAGCGTATCACAAAAGCTAGCAAGGAGGAAATCACTCGGCTAGCCTATGCTATCTAGACCATATTCCTAGTTTATCTATTTTTGTTCCCCCAAATTCAGGGCAGTCAGATACCTGCCGGTTCAGGAATGTCCTCTCCAACTTCCTCGCCATGTCTTGACATCGACGAGACCGTACCCATCGTCGTCGAGTGGGACTGCGACGGTGCCACACACTATCTGGCTAAGCCGGATCCCAAGATCGACAACATTACACTCAAAACTCGGTTGAGTGAAAGCGCTTTGTTTGAACTTCGCTTCCCCGTCAATCTGAAGGGCATCGAAGGAGTTACCTCTATCACAATGTCCATTGATCCATCATCGATCACATCGTTCGAGTTCGCTTCTGCCACTACGGTTCCCGACGTGGTGAAGGAAAAGTTCAATAGCCGAATAAATCGCCTTGTGTTTCGAATAAGAAAGTCCGCACAGATCCTCGTCCCCATCTCGGCGAACGAACCGCTGGCGCCAGTGCGCGCGCAGTCCGGCAAAGTCATCGATGCTATCCGCACGCTGTCCGCTGCAAGAGCTTTTATAGTGTATATAGACGACAAGAAGCTATCAAATGATCATCTCCAATCCATACACGACGCAGTGAACCGAGGTGGATTGATACCTTTTCGCGACCAAAACGATCTTGCGAGCATGTACCACGGTACCGGAGCCAAGCTCGTTGACCTCGTCCCCCAAATCCACGACGCGCCCCCATCCTACAATGAGACCGAACCTCCACCACCCCCTCCCTCTATCAATGAGAAAAAACGCCGCCGAGTAGATAGTGAAGGCAAAGATAGCGATGCGATTTCCGAAATTTGGGCCGAGCTGAAAGCACGAGACGAGCGCGATCGAACGGTACAACACGAACTCTCAGATCTAAAGCAAGAGAACAAAGCTCTCCGAGACGAGCTTGAACAAATCCGTCAGCAAGTCGCCACGTTCCATCAGAACCTCGACACCTTGAAGATAGATGTGGAGCATCTTCAAGGTCAAGACAAGCACAATGCCGATACTCTGGAAGGATACGACACCAGACTGGTCGAGTTGCGGGACGATCTAGAAGACCTTGATGCCAAGGTCGACTCGATCCAGGAGCACCGTGATGAGAACGGCGTGGCTCGCGACTTTCTTGATAAAGTCCGTAGCGATGTGTACGATGATATCATCACGCGTCTCACAGGCTGAGCATCATAACATCCCAGACTCAGTAAACCTGCACAACCGTCGCGGTAGTCCAGTTATCACGCAGTGAGCACAGTCCGGGTAGTCGTGGCACGGATTGTCGATGGAGCTTTCGGCCCAGCCAATATCGTGCGGCCTAGTGGGCTCGACTTGGGCTGGCTTCCATCAACCCAACTGGTACGTGGTTGCTATGCCAAGACTCGACATATAGCACGATGTTCACCCAACACCATCGCTTGTAGCTGAACGCGTATCAGACATCACAAACAAGCATGACTCACCCCACTGGTCTTCGTCGCCCTCCCCTGCGTTATCCTGCAAGGCCTTGGAAGTTTCAGGCCCACCTGACGTTGAGACTTTGGCTCTACAATCAAGGTCGTCGCCATCAACCACTGATCATCCGATCGTTGCTCATCGCACATCAAAACGATCCTTGGCGCCTTGCCCTGCTCGAGACGGATCACCCTTCATCATGGCCTCTCTCGCAAGAGACATCGGCGCGCTTGACGCCTACGGAAGCCGTCATCCATCTACGCCCATCCCGAACGACCGCGTCGGGTCCCTCTACCCGCCGTCTCCGATAGAGACGTGCATCGGTCTGGCAAATCCTGTCACCTTCTATAATCTGCCGTGCCCTGGGATCGCATCTTTTCTGTATATACATTTTCTTGTTTTTGATCTGCAAGTGATGATATACATAATTGTGTTTCTGTAAATACACATCGACCTTAAGTTCCCCAGTGTTTTGCTCTAGTCTTGTCCGCACCGTTGCACGCTCATACACTCTGCGAAGCGACTCTGATTGACGCCGCCTGATCTGCTATGACTGGTGAAGCACTGCCTTTGCGCTTAGATAGGGCGCTTTACCATCTGCATACCTTGGAGTCATGCGGAGGGAGTCGTCCAGCCTCCTCGCTGTGAACCCTTTTGATCGGCCGCTATCGTGCTGTCTTGTTGGGATGTTTTAGGCTTTCCATCTGACCTGACCTGGCCTCCTCAGTGCTTCGACGTGGAGTGCATGACCTGGCTCCCGAACGTCAAATAACTGTGACTAGGTACCCAACACGATCTCCTACCCACATCCCTCCTTCACCGCTGTACCATCAGTATCGTGCTGTTTTCTTGCCTGTGCCACATTGTTGATCTTCACGTCTCATAGCGCAAGGTCATTTCCGGCTATATGGCTTTGCATACACGATTGCAAGTGTCGTCTCATGATTGGGCGCTGGGAGAGGGCAAAAAGACAGGTCCTTTAGTTAAGGAATGACAGGCAAAAAACATACAACAGCGGGGATTCGCTGGTCGTCACCGACCCAACTACTAATCCGCCGGTTAGTGGCTTGACTATGGGAGAGCGGACGGGATCCCGTATTTTCCACTACCTATGGTCGTATGTACCTGCTAAAGCCCGTTCGCAGCCTATATCGAGTTGCTGGAAATCGGATAACATTGTCTGACTGGTTCATCCCCGATGTTTAACACTTGTAAACAGTTCGTCTTGGCTAGCAGTGTAAACTGTAACCATGACGAAGCACCTCATGCATATACTACAGTTCATAATATGTGAGTGAACAATTGTGGGTTCACTCATGGTGAACATTTCGGAACACTATTCGAGGCCTTGTTCAGTACAGTCTGACCGAGAACGAGGCTAATATGGAACCACGTATTTGAGCATAACTGCACAATCAATAGAACAGCACATGGATTCAAATTCGAGTACTGATCTACGAACGAATGATATCTGGGAGGGGAATTCTCGTCGATCTTCCATTGCTCTTACGTTCACGTGTGCTCCTTTGTTCGTCTCATTGTTGTTCATCAGTTCACATATAGTTGGATGAAATTGACATTGTGCTGAATGATATTTTAGTGCTGTGGTGAAACTTTGCATAAGTGATCAATCGCCGCGGTAAGCGTTTAGAAGTTACCTAATAGACGATGGCATACTGAAGATCTGGTAGCTTCTACACTCACGAATACTGAAGCTGCATGGCTAACAAACAGTTAACTAAACAGTTGTCCTTACTAGTAGCTCTTTTGACCGATGGTCTGGATCTTCGTGCTAGAGCCAATCTACGGAGTATCGTCCTTGTCCAAGGGCATCTGAGGCATTGAGATGCTGAGTCTCTCCTCTCGTCAGTCCATGGTCTTCGTTGCGTCAGGGGAGGATGTTAGACCCAAGTATCCATCAACGCTTCTACCATGCTATCTTAATCGGACGACTCTATTGATGTCGCATCCTTCTGCAGAGGTAATGTCATTGTCCTCCCAGGTGTCGCAGAACGCATCGCTCTCATCCTCTCACTTGAGAAACGCCTGAGTCAACACATTCACACCTTCAGATCAGTAGACCCGGATGGCTTCGATATAATTGGTCACTGGACGCATCATTTCTGTTGCATGCATATTACACCACAACAAGTTCTTCTGAGACCAACGGGGCATTTCGTAAGACCACGGGAACGAAAAAAGCGCGATGCAGCTAAGACTTTAGAACAAAATGCCGATAGACTCATCTTTGCCCCCTCATCCACATTGATTCCCATATCTGAAGCACCGCTGCAGGGAGAAACAAACCGAAGACAGCTAAAAGTTAAGGACGGGTGATAGTGGTTGTTGTTCACGTACGCAGATTTCACTGTGTCTGACTATGCATCGCTTCGGACTTATGCCTCTACTACCACCCACCATTTTCGGTCTTTTACCGGAAAGGCATATCTTTTATCAGCTGAAAGTCTAATGATAGCATGTGGATATCTCTGTGTGATGCAAGAGTGTCTCATGCGGTGGATACATCTCGCAGATACGAGTGTGTCGCCGATCAGAACGAGGGAAACGACGCAAGAGACATCCTACGTAAGTCCATGACGAGCAGAGATTTGAATAAAAATGCAGTTTGAGCTTGCACTGTCTAAGATGGGAGCTATACTCGTTGCGCTCCGAGACGGCACGATAAGACACGGCCTGGATCTCAACTTTCATCCCTAACTTATATTCTTCCTATGACCTGTCATCTTATCAGCCGGAGCCAGTCACTAGTTAAACGAACACAGGAAAGATTCTGCCGCATTCTATCGCAGGGCTTGTCGCCCTCTGACGTTCTGCGTTCAGATCTTGCTCATTTCTCAGACTACCAAGTATCCGTGTCTCACTACCCCTCTTGACCGCCATCATGCACAGCTCCAAATGAAATAATGGGGTTTTCAGCTGTCAGGCCTCAAACATCAAATCTCACATATCGCCAACCACTCCACCAACGAGAGCATGCCGTTTTCTTTTTTCATGATTCTCGATGTCCACACGATGGGAACTGCAGCGTATGCAAGGAATCATCCCTTAGAACCTACTGCAATGGAACCTCTGCAGACCGAGATGAAGCTTACATCAGGTCGTCCGGGAGGATATAAGCCTCAGACTGCTCATCTTCTGACTTCTCAAAATATCTTTCATCAAACACCAATTCACTTTAACCAAGCTACAACCTTACAAACATAAACCATGAGTGCACAGGGTACGTGAAGCGTTACATAGATCCTACACTCATAGATACTTACTTCTTCGACTAGGTCAAGTCCGAGACACCAAGCACGGTAGTATTGGTGAAGTCGAAGCCGGGAAAGGCGTCATCACCAGATATGCTGATGGCCGACCAACGCGCTTCACCTTCAAGACAAAGTTCGATCGCCCTCCGAGGGTTCAGATCACGCCAGTCTTTATTGATCCAAAGGCACCCTTTAAACAGTTCTGGATCTATCACCTTGCTCCATCCGGAGACCAGGCTGTCGATGAGAGTGGCTTTTACCTGGGATGTTGCGGTGAGACGGGAATGAATATTCATTTTGAGTACCTTGCTACTGCCATCTACACTGTTGAGGAAAATTAAGGGGGCTACGGGACGAAGGAAGGTTGGAGGGAGGAGGGGATAGTCCAAGTCTCGTCTTTATTACTTATGAGTCAACCTTGAATGTGAAAAAGAATGAGAAGTTGATAAATAACGCTCGGTTGACCCTTCTAACAGATCCTTCGTTTTATGCTACAGCCCTTACATGACTAGAAAATAAGAGATCCAACATAATACCAATGATCAATTAGTAATCACAATGGCGAGGTATTGTAGACTAGAACTATTACGCCAAATAGAGCAGAGTGACCAAGGGTAAATGTAGTCAAGGGATCAGTGTAATAGTAATCCGCGCGAAAGGGATGCGATCTACATTGCCTACTAAGAGACCCTGATACTTAAGTTGATTAACATCAATAGAGAGAACTTGCCTTTGAAGTTTTCAAGTTAAAGTATGAAAATACATTCGGGCCCATGCTTTCACAGACTTTCACTGTAGTTGAGGCCAACTGTGACCTGTGCATACTACGATCTCGAGCGTATGTTGCCCCAGACAGTCGCCAACCAGAAACAAGGATAACTAGAACGTGAATATTAACATTCTCAAGGAAGCGCAGTATGACTAATATTTGAGACAAATGTAAATCGCAAAGCATAGTTGGGATCGCTGTGTATTTTATCTGNNGATTCCTGTTTGATACTCAGATGAAGACAAGCATCAACCCAATTACATATCGGCCAAGCAGGAAACTTGATACCATCGGTATGGGGTCTGCTGGCCGTCAGTCTTGACTGTGCCCTTCCAGAACTCGCAAGTGCCCTGTTCGTATCCGTTGGTGGCTTCGTCGTAGTAGTCGACGACTTCACACTCAGGATAATCAGCGCAGGCCTGCAAGCAGTCTTCGGTGCTGGACTTTGTTCCCGGGCTGCTGAGGTACTGCAACGTATTGTCGTCGGTGAAGTAACCGTAGATACCGCAGGCTGTTGGAGCCGCGGCAGACGGGGCAGTAGTGGTTGTCTCTGCGACTGTGGTGGTAGTCGTGACATCAGCCTCTGCACTGGTTGTTGTTAGAGCAGTAGTTGTTGTGGTGTCAGCCTCTGTTGTTGTGGTGGTGGCGACGGTAGTAGTATCATCAGAGACAGTAGCAGTATCAACAATAGTGGTGCCCCTAATGGCAGAAGCTGCTGTGGTGGATGTCTGTTCAATTGCGGCTGCAGTGCTGCTGAGGACTCGACCGGTCGTACTGGGCTTGCATGGACCGGCGACAACAGCCGATGCGGCTGCCAACGCCAGCAGGAGGGATTTGCCGTAGACCATGGTATATGACTTGCAAAGTTCTGAAGTCGAGGTAAAATAACGAGAGATAATGAGGGACTGGGTCGGTGAAACAAGAAACGAGTGACGATAGGACCTGGTGTGAGAGAAGAGAAGGTCGTAGGGCTGTGAATAATTTTGGGAACAAGTGGATCCGCAGTTACGGAGTACATATGTTCATATCATTTTTAGCGGCAGCTCTCATTAATGGGAGTTTCCTTTGGTGGATAGGTCCTATCTTGAGTAAGAGAAAGGAGCGTTATGGTTCAATAGTACAGGTATCGCGGCACTAATGCCAATAGCTCCGAGCATTGGACAAGTGTATTCTACAATACCCAGTATTCATCTTACTAGCCAAATTGGACTATCATGGACCAATTAGATGAGCTATTCATTCACAGCACTTGATAATCAAACAAAAATCAGATCTGGAAGGTATCTTTACAAGCTTAATATCTTCGCAACTATAGCCTCATATATGAATTGCTGACCATGCGCAGCTACAAGTACTAGATTCAAACCTTGAGTGGTTCCCTGAAGCTGGCACAATAGATATTACAGTAGAGCCAGGCCAGCACACCAGATCCAGAGCATACAGAAGAGCAAGACGAGCCTGAGGAGCCAGATGAACTGTAAGATTTGTAGCCCTTGTAAGTCTTGGATGCATTCTTCATTTATAGTAGTAGGGATTTGGTAGAAATATGTTTTGCCTGGTTGAAGGTGTTCTATCTGTATGTTATAAGAGAATTGACTGTATTGGGTTATATTTATGAGAGAGTAGGGAGGCGTCTGGTTGTATGTTGCGGTTGACCCAAAAGCTATGTTAAGGATAAATTACTGGTTCCCTAGTGAACTGAAGGTGCGTTACTGAGACTAAAGGGTGTTTGATAGTGAATATTGATACTAACAGTAGGATCCTGAGTTCTCTGATAGGTACCTATGGTCGTATGTGATAGATTGTGTTGTATTTTTGAACTATTTGCGCAATGTACCAGGCATATTTAGACTACTCGCGGTTGTGTATCAGCAGGCGCCGAAAGAATACAGTCAATTTCACTCTTCTATAGGTTTCACTTGTCGGCGTATAATGATGAAAATTCGAATGGCTTGACGTTTTGTTCTTCTCTATAGAGTTGCTTTCCCTTCTCTCTTTCTGCACCGTTGCATTCTTGTGATTTGACACGTCTGCTTCCTCGTAGGCATTTTGACAGTCAATTCTATTTAACCCTCCCAATCCACTTCCGCTTTCTCGGCAATGTCCTAGACTTTAATGGTGGATGCTTCGATCATGAAGCATACCTCTATGGCTGAGAAAACCTAGGAAAAAGACTAGGAGACGACTTTGTGATGGCTTGGGACCAGCGTGGATGCCAAGCTTGGCCAAGATTACAGCCCACAGATGCCCGAAAGTCCGACTGGCCGTCCTGCCGTGCTGGAAAGGCTTTGGTGAATGCAATAAGAGAGGTGGTGCGATTGAGGAGATATGTAGCACTCTCTCGGGCCAACTCGTTTGACGAAAGCGATTGCCAATAAATCAAGACAACGCTCGAAAAAGACTAGTTCGATTCCTCAGAATTCCTCCGTTCCACCAGCAGAGTATAGAGATCTAAATTTAACTTGAGGATCTTACGCAAAAGACGCGTCTTTGACTGTACGCATAAGGGCGCGCTCCTGTGCTCGGCAATTGCAGACTTTAATTTGGCTACTCGGTTGTCCAAGTGTTCAAAGGTCTCTTGGTTCCCTAGGCCTTCGGAGATGGCTTCGTGTTGCAAGCCTTCGGAGATTACTTCGTGTCTCATGCGTTCGAGAATACGATGGTAACTCATACATTTATGTATCGCTTGATCTCTGCGGACTTCTGAGCGACTTTTGCGGAATTTCTTGTTTTTTACTGCCTTGGTGCTGTCAACGTCTGACTCGGGCGGACCTGGCGCGAAGCAGAAATCCAAGCTATAATCATAGTCATCGGCCGGGGCAAGGCACTTGCAAATCTGACCTTCCTCAGCTAAAGGTTCAGGTGGTGAAAACCCGAGTCGAATGGCGAGGCTGGAAGCCCATGGTATGGATAGCGTGGGACCTAGAGTCTCATCGTCAGCTTCTTCGAAGGTCTTGAAGGAGGGTGGCCACGTACCCAGGATGGTACCAATAGTTTCTTCAATACCTGTACAGATGGCATCGATGCTACTATGCCTTCGAGGCTCTGTGATGTGTATTCTAACCATTTTTCCTAAGTTAAATAACAATTTGGTGTTGAACGATGAGTCTAGGCGGAATAAGTATAATATAGAAGTAGAAGGAAAAGAACGTGGACGCCAGGAGGGAAGGGGCTTTATAACGAAATCTTCTCAAGTGCATATGTATTCAAACATTAAGCTTTCAGTGACCGGGCAATGGAAAAGCTATTATATATATATAGTTAAAGAATAACGAATGGAGGGACATCTTGCCACCACAAAAAGATGACTGTGATCTTAAGTTCGATTCTCACTTTTCCACGTTCTATGCCCTAACATCTGAAAGTTTTGGTTGCCCCCTAATGATTGAACTCTGTCGTGCATGGTTAAGGTTCATAAGGGTTCATGCCACAGACTTCCGCTGAATGGCACACAAATTCAGACAAATGAAAGCCATGAACGTCATGAGGTCTCTGATTATCCTCACGATGAAACTCGTTAATATTCTAGCCGAAAATACAATTCGCCACCCTACTAGCCCAGAGCGCGATGTGACACCCTTTTAGTATGATACTGTGCCGTGTTCACCATAACGAGGTTTTTCTCACTCGTTCCATCACTAGCAGCTGTAGTAGTCCTCATTTCAAAACAATGATGGACGGTAATTCCCAGGTCGATGCCTTGCGGGGGAGTCTGGGACTTTGGAGAGTTGTCGTAAATGTGCAAGCTGCCCGGAGACTGAGGATCGCCCGAAGGATGTGTCTTTGACGATTGAAGTGATGCAAGAAAACTTGGGAAAACTCTCGAGAACAACGGTTTGAGGGAAGGCACGCAAGCACACATAATTGCAATGTTGCATTCGAGACCAGACCATATCGCGATATCGACACCTTTAGCTTTGTGGATGTTAGGATGAAGAATTATTAAGTCATAGGAAACTCACCTGGTCGATGAGATAAAGACACTGAGCTGTAAGCCCACAGCGAGTGCAGTCTGATTATTGCAACAATGCAAGCACTGTATCTCGTCAGTACCCGAGCCTGTTGATGTGGTCGGGAAAGAAAACTTACACTGCCCCAGCTGCGAAAACACCCATCAAAACGACCTTGATCCTTCGTGCGATCTGCAAGTTACGAAGAAATGGCATGGGCGCAACCAAAAGCGTAATGTCGTTGACGATGTTAATTCCAGCAAAGGCATACCGTAAAGCCCGATTGTCGAGACACCTCCCAGATATTGAGTCATCCCAGTATTTGGCGACAGGGTAGCATGTGAAAACGGTCAACATGAGACAAAGTATCCCATACACGGCGAAATATACGATGAGGCCGATAAAGAGGCATCGGGCCTTTGGCGTTATAAAGATGCGAAGGCATTGGAAAGCGATAGATAGTTTGATGGCAAGATGGCAGATCGTGTATGATATCACACTCGCGACGGTAGCTTGGATGACAGTCGAGAGCAGCTCCGGGTTGGGTGGTAGTCCGAGACCAAATCGAACCTCTGGATGTCAATCTTGTGAGTAGGTAGCCATGCATCAGAGGGATGCGGCACTTACGTTGCATAACAGCAATCATGAACCCCAAGGTACCAAGCTGGGGGAATGTCAGTCAGAATAGCGTTACGGAATAATTTATTGAGACTCACATTCCCAAGAACAATAAACCCATCATCAACGCCAACGTTTCTCACCAAACAGACCCGCGTGATGAGTCTTAGAATTACGAAAATAGTTGCGAGGCAGGTGAAGAGGAACCCAACTATCACCAGAGCGTAGCACTCGTCTGGTACGAAAATGTCAGCAACATACATGGTTATTTATGAAATCATTCTTTCAACAGCAAGGAAACAAAAAGCCACTGAAATGACAGAATAGGTCAGCCAGGTCTTTAATTTATCTACCTAGTCTACTTGTTTGCCTGCCTGCCTGTAAAGTGTTATTATGTTTCTTCTCCCTTCATGATCTTAGACATATGCACAAATTTACAGCGTCTGACCTTGTATTCTATCATCAGCTGCTGGGATGCTATTAGACATGGCGGATATACCAGCTTTTGTGTGGTCAAGAGGATCGGACTTTATGCTTCTTTATGCAAGGGATTGTCAAGTGTCTCTGATTGCAGCTTGATTCGGGAGTGATCAGACACGGTCCAAAATGCGACTAACCTCGCTCTAGTTAGAGGCAAGGGAAATTCGCCCTTGTGCGACAGCTCGCCTGCGACAATGGCTGGGAATGATCAAGGCAGCCAGGTTAGCCGTGGGCATTCAGTTGGGTGGAATGCAGTGAAGAACGAGGAGGATTGTCCTTTAATAAAATTGGGAGGTGCTATCTAAGCCGCGATCCCTGTCGTGTTTGTGAATGTTGTCGTAAAAAACAAGGGTCCGAAAACAGCCCGATCCTTCTCGGGTTCTTTCGTTCTGCTGCAAAAACGGGACGACCCAGGATTTATGTGCAGCCCTATCCGCACTTCGGCCAAGCTTTTCCGGATACATTCCGATGTCTTGAAACTCCGCTAGTATGACTTCATTAGTCCTCCTCTGCCTTTCCCAACCAAAGAGTCGAAGCAAGAGACATAGATGGTGTAACACCAGATGGACTGCTTGGCATAACATCGTCCGTCTTGGCTGTCGGCTACGACATGCCTGAAGCCAATGGCAAACATCAACTCCTCTACAAGATACCTGAAGGCATCTACCGACAGTGCGGTAGAAGTTCCTTGTAACCCCATAAATCCTGTCGTTTAGATAAGATAACGTCGTTAAGATAAACAACACAGGTCTAAGCTTCTGGAGCTTCAAGGTGTAGCCCCGGCAATTAGCTCTGCCAGAGTTGTATCGACACAGCATTAGCGCTTACCAGTACCCGTAAGGCAATCACCCAAGCCAATGCGAGGCAGACACTGATACATCAGCCACCAGGCTTAGCCGTTGGTGCCGTGAAGGATTTAATTAATAAATGCAGACTCGAACGATTCCTTGTTGAGTGAACATTTCAACGTTCATATAAATGCTGCTGTACAACCCTCACAACGTAGTCCAGTTTTCTAGTCTCCTCAAGGCCTTTTCTCTCCATCACGTTCTTTCACATCATTTCCATTGCATCTCAATCGTTATATCATGAAATTTCTCGCCGTCTTTAGTCTCTCTTTAACGGTGGCTGCTTGCAAAAGCACCCCGCCACCAGCCAAGTCACCCAAGGTTGACGTTCACGCCCACTTNNGAGAGATCCATTTTGTCAATCTCAAGCCCTGGAGTCTACCTCAACGTTCCTTCGAAAAACGCTACGCAACGGGCTATCAGCCTGGCACGCGAGGTCAACAAATACGGTTCTCAGGTCAAAGCGAAATACCCCAAGGAGTTCGGATTCTTCGCTTCTCTTCCTTTGCCGGATATTCAGGCATCTCTGAAGGAAATTAAGTACTCCTTTGGCGAGCTTGATCCTAAGCCTGATGGTGTCGTGATGATGTCCAACTACTACGGCTTGTACCTCGGTGACCGCGATCTTGAGCCTATCTATGAGGCTTTGAACGAACTCAACGTGACCATCTTCGAGCATCCCACAACTCCTTGCACCCAGTTCAATGGAATGAGATTCGATATCGACAAAGACGCGCCTACTATTTCACAACAGCAATGGCAAGCTCTTAACCGACCCCTGGCTGTTCGGCAATTCGCTGCACCTACTCTTGACTTTCCCTTCGAGACCGCAAGAACATTCGCCGACTTGTTCTACACCAGCATGCCAACCAAGTTTCCCAACCTAAAGTGGATCATGTCCCACGCTGGCGGTGGGCTCATTCCCACCCTGGACCGAATTATCACTTATAGCGCTCTCTACCCCGGCTTGAATCTTACTGAGGAATCGATGAAGGATACTCTTGCCTCAAACTTCTTCTTTGACCTTGCTGGACCTTGGCCTGTCAACTTTGCTATCCCTGCGCTGCTGCGATGGGTTGACTACACTAGAATCATGTGGGGCTCGGATACTGTTTTCACACCTATGGACACAGCTGCCAAGTATGCTGCTGCTTTTGACAAAGAGGTGGACGTCGTGTTCAA
This sequence comes from Fusarium armeniacum, assembly GCA_013618295.1. Taxonomy (NCBI): domain Eukaryota; kingdom Fungi; phylum Ascomycota; class Sordariomycetes; order Hypocreales; family Nectriaceae; genus Fusarium; species Fusarium armeniacum. The sequence continues at coordinate 7,771 of JABFER010000017.1, read as the reverse complement.
CGACCCTGTCAAGGCGAATGCTGTTCGAGCGAACAACGCACGAAAGCTTTTCAACTAGACGTGGCTGGTCATACTTGGCTACGTTCCAATACCTAGTTCAAAGTGGAAGGGGATATCTAAGCTACTTCTAATATTATTGTATTAATACACCATCTCACGTTTCATGATTTGTTACCGTCTACCTTTCTTTTGTCATGCCAGCTGATGATTACAGAAAATTACAACATTCTGATTTTCAGCAAGCCTCTTGCACCAACTGGTTGGAAACAGGGTTATTGGTGGACTTTTTTGCTGACCTGGCAGCCTATCTACATCATATGACCTCGGTATTAATGCCAGGAACAGCAATTCTCGCAAGCTACTCGGATGGGAGACTACCGGGATCACAGAATTTGACCGGGTAAATGCACCTCAACGTGGTATTATGCGGGGTGATGAAGTAATTCTTGGCCTCCCCACAGTTCAATTCATCCGCGGTAGTTGGGACTGTGGCGATGAAACCCACGAAGCCGGTTAATTGAGAAGCGTATATATATCGGCCTGCATGCCGATTTTGATCCAGATGAGATGTATCCCTAGTTTCAGTCAAACCTTTGGGAAAGTCATAATGAAGTGAGTAGTAGACTGTTCAGAAGTTGTTTTGTTATATAGTTAGGACCTTGTATTCTAACACTAACAGGCTCGACCCCTCACAACTTACTGCCTTTTTGGCAGCCAACTCGACCGGTGTCGGTGTTCTGGTATGTCCTGGTGGTGGCTATAGTATGCTAGCTCGAGGCCACGAAGGACAGGACCCTGCCCGGTATCTCAATACTCTTGGCATTGACGCCTGGGTTCTCGAATACACCACAGCCTCCAACATGACGCCGCCGTTATATCCAAAGCCCATGGACGAAGCCCTTGGAGCATTGGATCTCATCAGACAAGAGGCGCCTGACCTTAAGAAGCTGGGCATCTGGGGCTTTTCAGCAGGCGGTCATCTTGCAGGAACGACACTTACCAATCCTCAGACCAATCTGGACTTTGGAATTCTGGGATATCCGGTCGTCACTCTTGAGGATGATTACACCCACGAGAACTCACGATACAACCTCCTTGGAAACAACCCTACCAAGCAACAAATTGACGAACTTTCAGTGCAAAAGAGAGTTTCTGACAAGACACCCCCGACCTTCCTTTTCCACACTTCCAACGACGATCTAGTACCCGTGCAGAACACGTATCTCTACGCAGAGGCCATGGCGAAGCACGGCAGATTGGCTCAAGTGGTGGTGCTTCCCGATGGACCTCATGGAATCGGACTGGCGCAGAATGACCCTGTTCGAGACTGGACTCCAGAGCTCAAGCGATTTCTCACGTACTCAATCTAGAACTACAAGACGGAACTATATGGATCTTTTTATGTTGTATCTTATTAGAGAGAATGATGTAGCCCATCAAATTAAGAATATGTCCTGCTTCTTCAACCAACCCTCAGTAACCCCAACCTCTGCCTTCCCGTCCATAAATTCGTGTACATACGCTGGACAAACAACTCGGTATGTATCCCCAGTACTCTTTTCATCATGAACCAGATCAGTCCTTCTTAAAATCATGGGTACCTTGCCACCATCAAGAACGGCCACAACATCCCCGTCCTGAACGTGAGGTCTTGCCAGAATATATAGCCCGTTGTCCGTCACTGTAAACATATGATCCCTGGTTGCGTAATGAATCCATGGATTACCTACAGCCGCGGTTGCGAACTTGGGTTTTATTCCGCTGTAATTCAGGATCGCACCCACGTACCTTGGAAGCATGGACTTGGACTTGTGCAGATCGTGTTCGAGACCAAAGGTCCTAACGGTCATCATTGACTCGTCTAATAATAATTCCATGTTGCTTTTGTCGAGAAGTTTGATCTCGTTTCTCCTCAAGCGTCGCATTCGAGGTGGAACGGTACAATCTTTTACTAGTGTCCGCCAGAATGCGCGTGCGCATGTCTCACCGCTTGTCAAGGTCTTTTCACCGAAACTCGGGGCGTAGATGTGCTTTTTAGGTCTCAGGATTGCATCTTCGCTGAAATATAATTTCAAGATATCGCGGGCGCTATAGTGTTGGGCTCTGTCCTCAAGAATTGGTCCAATAGTCCCCAGAACAATACCTGGTATAACCAAGGTATCACTCCCCGGCCCAAGGAGTCGGCAAGGCGTTTTGTAGTTCTTGACACCAGCATTGAAGATATCACGCTGGGCGAAGATGATCTCTGCGCAATCTTTGTGGCTGGAGCTAAAGTCGGTAACCCAAGAAGGCAGCGCATCTTCTGTCTGTCGAGTTGCTTTGTGCCCACCACGACTCTCAAATGGGCTTTGACATAATATGTCAAGATTGCCAGACATATTGATCAAAGAAACAGTAGTCTCCTGATACAAGTCTCGTATTGACTTGGTATAGTCGGCGTGGATTCCATGATCATCAGTTGCCAAGCCGAGAAGACTATAGATCCTGTCTCTAGGATCGGTAGATTCCATCTCTCGAAATCTCGTCAAGACATCCATCAATCTCGAGTCCACTTGACCATATTTACTGAATAACTGACGTTGATCCTCAATGAGTTTGATCCGAACAAAGATATCGCTCCAGTCTGGTAGGTATGGGGCGTGAGACACATCCACATGAAACGCATCAAAATATGGCTGATCTTTCAGCAGAGCCGATAATGAGTTTCGGTATTACCGCTTCAATGTNNCGGTAATACCGAAGAACAAAGGCTCTTGGAAAGGCTCAACGCTCTTAGGATGTAGGTGATCCTTGACTCATTCCGTGCTATTCACTGACATTGATAGCAAGCCCGAGTGCTTCACCCGGCATTGCAAAGAGTGGGAAAGCGAAGTAAACAAGGAAGGGGCAAGGTATCATAAGCTTCTGTATACTGGTAAGTGCGATCATCACTATATCCGTACTTGATCTAACAAAAGAACAGAGCTAGGAATAGGATACATGTGGAACGCAGTTGTCCAGGCAGATTTACTCGATGAACGCGGCCGGGAGATCTTGTCTTCCTGTACACCGAACCCTGAACGCCCACAGCTTCTCGTTTCTCATAACTGCAAGGCAGATGCGTACTACAGCCCTGAAGACGAAATACCCGAGCGAACAGCAGCCAGAATAGAACTTGGGAATAAAGACCTCTCAAACGCGTTTCAGATTTTCAGACAACTCCTTTGTACGGTAGCAGGCATCTGGGACGAGAGCAGTTTTCCTTATTGTTGGATAGCGAAACGCATGGCTGGCATTCTTGAAATTTGGGGATGTCGTCGTGAGGCGAGGAATCTCTACTTGGTGGCGAGGGATGGTAAGGTAAAGGTATTTGGGGAAAATCATTGGTCCGTCAGAAAGATACAAGACAAATTAGAGAGACTTACATATCAGTTGAGGGAATAAAAATGAATAGCGACCAATTTGAAATTTCCGGAATAAGTATTGACCATTGTTTACTATGCAGTAGTTGGAGACGGGGTTGGAGAACGCAAGGGCTTTATTATAGACCACAACGGACTCGAGCTGACAGGCGACGAACTCGACATTCATATAGCCACTACCATCCATCCACTTCTGGATTCGATCTCCAGCCCGGATGGGAAGGATCTGCCAGCTTGGCCAACAGTTCTGGATACATCTTGTCTATCTCTCCAAGTTCGCGAGCCGATGCCACATATTCCATGATCTGTTGACAACGTTTCCAAATTCTTTCTCGGTTTCGCACACCTGGTAGTGAAGTTGTTTTTGGATTAAAGAGCCTCCACGTGCGACCCCAATCGACTTGAGTAGTTTCGCTCTGCGAGCCGCAGATCCATGTTTCTACACGCTCACGAAAGTCAAGCCACGTCTGTGACAGGGACTCCAACTTTGCCTGGTAAGGCGCCGATATCTCATGCCGACGTTTGCTGTTGGCCACCTTGACCGCGTTGCCGACTTCTTCCATTTCTGGATATTCAGCAATGATTTGTGCCCATAGTTCCTCCTCTACTTCTTCCTTCTCAAGACCAACCGGGAAATCCGGTGGCGGGGTGAGATAAAGGGGATCCCAGGCGACGGGCCGGTCTGGCGACGCTGGATACTGATTGCCCTCTAAAATCTCCCATAGCCAAACCATATCTTTGCACACTATCTCTCTGAACCTTCTCTGAGTGAGCTGATACATCTTATGACAAGTCTTGGCCACAGCATTGATATCGGTAGGGCTGAGAAGGTCAAATATCTTGTCAAACAGCTCCTTAGGAAGTATATCGATAAGTGATGCTTGGCGTTGAGAGTTTCTTTGAACAAATGTCACGTCTAGACAATGTTTCAAAAGTTTACTCATGCCTGGAATCTCGACTGGATTTGCGACAAGCCATTCGTCTCCAGTATAATGACGCCATGAGAGGTGCCAACGCTTGCGGGCCCTGAATACCTCTGGTTGATCTGNNCCAAAGTCCATCCAGATCAACCCTGCCCATTCTGTGGTACGATGCTTTCGCGTACATGTCGAGACAGTAAGAGTGAACCGGGATCGGATGTAAAACATCTGATCCCTGTCCGCGTGTCAGATCAGGCCCCAGGTAGTATGCCTTGGAATGTACTTACATCAACACCTTCATTTACCATTTGCCAGTCACAGCTTAACTCTCTCAATCCATGTCGTGGTGGAAAAAGCGACTTCCAAGGAAGAAAGTGTCTACCCTCTGTGACATTAGAACCATTCGACTCGCCTGAAAGATAGAACAGACTATCTTCTTCAATGAGCCTTTCGTCAACGGCGGGCTTCCAATCCTTATGCTTGGGTATCAGGAACCGGACATTGCGACAATTCTTCATCTGTTCTGGACTCAGCCTGTAACCGTTAATTCCCCGAAGGCTCCGGCACGAAGGTGAGGCTATATGCTCGGGTGGAACCCTGTGCTCGCCTTCACCAGGGAAGTCCCCGATGATAGGCGCTTGACGATTACCTGTGTAGTATATCTTGCCGTTGTACCAGGTTCCATTTGGCAGACGCTCGGGTCGTGGTTGGTCGCAAAGTTCCGACATAGGATACAAGTCCTCGATACCACCATGCTCGTCGGCGAGTAAACCATGTTCAACGCTATCGCAGTCGCCCTCATTTGAAGACTCATCCAGCAGCTCACGCTCTGAGTCATACTCGAGGGGCTCACTGTCTGTTTGCGAATCTTCTGAAGGGAGCCAGTCTGAGTCGTCCGGATCATCATCTTCTGGCCAGCAGCGTAGCGACTCCCATTGCAGGATTTGTTCAGCTGGTGTGCGATCTACCGTGGTACAGTCTCGGCATTCTTGGTCTTCTGCATCATCCGCCCAAGGCCTGTCAGACCATCCTATGTAGTTAGCCCCATCTATGTCCCAAGCTGCACTTGTTGGCTCGTCAGGTGTCCGAATGCGGGCGACAGCCATGTCCACACCGCATATTTGGCAGCTATAGGAAATCATATTAACAGGCGGCGCATAGGCAATGAAGGAGACAGCGATACCCGGTTACAGTAAGTAGATCCTATTGTTTATGATGTGTCGTTGTTACGTTCGCTTGCAGAAATCGCCGACCTCGGTTATGTCAATGCTAAGATAGTCCCGTGATTTCCAGGGTGGAGAGGCTAAACTCTATCCAGGCTATGAGAGCGGGTCAATTTCTGTTTTGAGATGTCGTGAACTATATGCAGGTTCCAATCTTCTCGTCTCTAACTTCAGGTACATATTATATCCAACTCTACTTCCATGCTTCCCAAACGCTCCTGACAGTGAGGGGTTTAAGGTTCGGGAATATAGCTGTCAAATCATCAATGCCTTGAATATCGACATCTCCCTTGGCCATGCCAATCCCTGCCCCACTCAGCACAGCCTTCATACCCTCATGCATTTCCTCAGATAGAATCTTTTGCATACTGGGAGTAAGTTCTATCCCACTTTTCTTCATGTCCTCAATAGAGAAATACTTGACATCAAATTTAACGCCCATGACTTCTTCAGCCAGCTTGACAGCTTCATTAAGTGTCAGACGGTTTCCAATGATGCCGTATCTGCGTTTCCATGATGTGAGGTCAAGCAAAGCGACAGTAAACTTCGCTGCGTCGGTGGAATGTGTCATAACCACGGGATTCTCCCCATCACCCGGAACCATAGCTGTTCGGCTTGCTGCGTCGATTTGAAGGTTTGCTGCACCGATGTAGGTCGGGATTCGAGGGGCCGCCCAGTAGTCTAGAAACTGGCCAATTGAGACAAGGGAGAACTCGAGGTCTGTTTTCTCGAGCATGTCTATCGCTTCGAATTTCCAACGATAGGAGGGCATGAATGGAATGATTCTGGTCGCTTATTAGTCAAAGTAATCAAATTTATTACTTTGAAACATTATACTTACTCTCTTTTGTAGATTGCTCCAAATTCGCTCGGGAGGAACCTCTTGGTGTACTTCGATCGGTTCGCCGCCTCGATCAGGTTAAGCTGAGCTTGTCCGCTGTCATCACTATCGATGGGAAGACATGATATGACAGTGTCGATATGCTCAGACTCAAGCAGTGATACTAGAGTATCCACAGAGGAATACTCTACAGCCCGAATTTTATCGCTGGTGGCCTTTCGTGACAATACAATGTAATCGTGAGTCTTCGCTGCTTCGAGGGCTTCGACCATAGTACGGCCTAGACCTGAGGAGCCTCCAGCAATTGCAATCTTTCCCATGGTGGATGATAATGAGATACGAAGTTGTTTCTGACGGGATTGATACAATTTCCTGGAGCTGCTTTATATACACGATACCAATGAATAGAGCAGTAGGCGGAGTGTTTTGCGGAGTGGGTTTCGCGGAGTTTCGGAGGCGGACCCTTACACGGGCCCTGTCCCTTAAAGCCGGACGACTGCATTAGCCTCAATACGAACCTGGGTACGAATATGGGTCGTATAACATACGAATTTGTCGGCGGGCCAATAGGTATAGATTTAGAAGCGTTGGAGTCTAATGCAGGAGTTCAGGTAGCGCATTTAATGATGTCTACCTATATGTGTGACATCCTAATAAAGCGTGGTTCGTAACTAGAGAGATAGACAATTCACTGATTGAACCTAGGCTTGCTCTTAATATGAATTTCTTTGTGATTATGTGCTATGAAATCTATAATAATTCTAGACATAGTATGGGCCATTTCTGGTCATGTCACGGTGACCTCGGTGGTCTTCCTAATAACAAGTCCCTCGACATCAATATCCTGCAATTCAACCTCGGAAATATCCGATCTCGTTGAGCCATTTGGAGGAACGATTTGTTCTTGTGAGTTGTTTCCTTCGTTCCCGACGTCGTTACCGCCATACATCTTAGATGCATAGTTTGACTTTGTGGTGTAGCATCGAGTCTGTGTCTGTGTCGTATTCATTCCGTAACGCGCATTGTTCCCCGCCTGATCGCTGTGTGTATAGATCGATCTATCCTCGTTGAATCGGAGTTTCGAGGCAAGAGTATCGAAGCTAGAAGCTCTGTTAGTTTGGTTGTGGTGACAATGGCAGGTCTGCTTACTATAAAACAATTGGGTAGAGACAAAAGAGGGCGTAGAGGAAACGATCAAGCTGACTGGCGATATTGACAGCCTTTTGTCCTGGAGTCTGGAAGGGATGGATAATAGTTCGAACAACGCCGATCAAGGCTAGAAAAGCAACGCGCATCTCAGTACTGCGTGTAAGATAACGCAGTAGACCGACTTTAAGTGCCGCGCTCATACTCGACGTCTTGGCGGAAGCAAATATGACAACAAGG